>JNEY01000831.1:22257-44134 GCA_020875895.1 Aphelenchus avenae
AGCCGAGCCGCTCTGCTGGTTACGTGGAGCAGTCGCATCCGCTAGGCTTGCTTGAAGACGCAGGCGATCCGCGAGTGAGTTTTCCTCGGCTCGCATCAGTGTAGCTCCAATGCCGGACTCTTGAGCACGTGCGTGTTCCACCGGCGTGTGGCTTCCGGCACGGTCCCCTTCACTGCTAGGCTCGTTGAACAATGGCAGCGCTTCGCACCTCTGAAACGTATAGGATTTGTGCAACAAAAGGTATACTATTCGCAGAGAATACGGGATATTCTGGTAGGAGTGGGCGTGGGTGCCTGCTTCAGTGGTAAAATGCATCCGACGTAAAGGGGACCAACCAATTTTTTTATTTATACAGTTCATAATTCTTTACCTTTTTTACCAAGTGACAAAATTTTTTTTGTCAATTAGGCCGACTGGTCGTAGCAATTTTTAAGACAACATTTCACATGGCTTCTGATCATTCAGTGCTCGAAGAAAAAGAGTTTCAAGTTCAGTACAAAGAATGTACGTCGATTACCTTAAGGCACAATGTGGTTCAAACATTGATGTTGCTTTGCAGCGTTCTGCTTACCGGATGCCGTTCGCGCAGGTAGACGCCTTGATCCAAGACGCTGCGTGTCAGTATCTGCTCGCGAGCGTTGATCTCCTCCTGACGCTTCCGCTGTTTCGCACTCTCCTTCCGAGAGCCCAGGATGGCAACGGTGTCTACCAGGATCTTCTGTCCGCGCAGCTCTTCGCGTCCATCGATGATGACCTTCTCCTCGACCAGCTCCATAACAGGCATCGCCAGAATGGTTCGGAAGGACGCACACTGCATGTCGAGCGGCGTCAGCAGCTGCTTCAGCAGGTCGACGAAGTGCAGCGAAGCCCTGCCAATCTCTTTGAAGTCGTCATCCTCGCGCATGTCTTTAATGATCTTTGAAGAGGACGTCGCACTCTTCGCGATTTGGCCCTGAAAATGGGCAAACTTAACGGAAACCGTCAAGAATATAGAACTAGGTATCAATCACGACGGTCTAAAGGTCCCCTCCGCCCGCAGACCAAATACGGCCGTGGCGTTTTAACGTTGTCCGTTTTCATTCGGGGAATACAGACATTTGAGCCGAGAAAGGCCACATTTGGGCCAATGGAAACCACATGTGGGCAAGGGACAACGCTTAAATTGTCAGAATGCTGTTTTAAGTGCTAAGCCTCGTGAACTCTTGTGCACAGTTAGGCTACTGGGCTGACTACCGCTATGGCAGTCTTGTGATCCCCTTACCAATGACGGAACGACTAGTTGAAGGTGCTTGCGAACGAAGCATGCAGCGGCTACGCATCCCGCGGCGAAAAGGTCCGGCTTCTCTCCGGCCGGGCGTCGAATTTCCGGGCCTGGCAGGTTCTCACCGGCTGCGCGCTGTTCGTGAAGACGGATTGCTTCCGGCGACTGGTAGCCGACGGTACCGCGTCCGTGCCATGGCCTAAGGTGCATCGATCGTAATGCGACAAAAGCCATCCAGGAATGTTCACTTTTCCCCGGGCACTAGGGCCTTTACCAGGACTCATACCCTAGGACCACAGCGCCAGATCCAGGCCTAACTTTTGCCTTTTTCCCGGCACGCGAAGGGCAAAAAACTGGACGTCTCTGTATTTCGACTGACAGACGTTAGGCGCCGACTTAGAAGGTGGTCCTCCAATAGCAGAAATACCACTTATTTTGCCGGCCAAAAGTCAAAACATGGTAAATGTGTTAGCGTCCTTGTCCAAGGCTTAGACCACCAGGACCAGGGCCAGGACCTGCCCATCCCAGGTGCAGGTGTCCATTGAAATGTGCATGGCACACGGCACATTACAAACTTACTGTCCGTACCGTTGAGAGAGACCGAAATCAGCAATCTTCACCTCTCCGCTGCTTCCGAGAAGAACATTTTGCGGCTTCAAATCGTTGTGAAGGACCTTCTTTTCTCTGAACAACGAAGGATAAAGCGCCTTGGAAGTTCCCAAGATGCATTCATAGAGGCACTAGCGATTTACGAAAAGACTTCTGAAGAAGTTACCGGTGCAGATATCGAAGACCGACGACGATCTCTCGTAGGATATAGACGACCGCATGCTCGGGCAGGACGAAGTGGTTGATGATGTCGTGCATGGAACACGGCATCCTTTCCATTGTGATCGCCTTCCGGTCAACGTCGTAGCTGACAATGGAGATGACATTCTAAATGTGTCTATGAGGGAATTTTTTCTCATGCACTAAGATGCCTTATGTTTGACGCAAAGCTGTGTAGCTTATGATAACTACTATCAAGGTTGCACCCGAATTCAGATTCAGGTTTAGCTTGAGCCCATACTTAGGTAGGTATTTCAGGTAAGAGACGTTTTTCGCAATTTTGACAAAATGTTTGCTTAGACTCACTTGGCCGCGCCTGCGGAGGCGTCCGAATAAATAATTTGTACTGCACCGTTTGGCAACATGGCATTGATAGAACTAGTAAATTTTGGCTTACAAAAAATTTCAGGTTTCTGTTTTCAGGCGATTTTCCGGTTCAGGTTTCACCTTCGAAAAGGCAGTTCAGGTTGTATCAAGCTTCTCAGAAACCCCTTCAGGTGCAACCTTAACTGCCAAAGGACACTTATCTGATGGCCTTTCACGTGCTGCAAGAGGAGAAGTTCGTGGCGAAACTCCGCTGGATCGGCTTTGGTGAGCAGCTTCGTTGCATAGACCGGCTGAATCGGAGCAGGAGCTGGGACGAACTCGTGCACGGGAGCATTTCTAAATCGCATATTTAACTAGCGGCATCACACGAATGTCCGTACCCTTTAGCTATCCTCTCACCAATGCGGTACCCGTCGAGGTTCGGCGCGTTGGCGGCCATCACGCCGAATGAACACGCTGCAGAGGGCCTAAAGTCAGGTTGTCAAAAGCCCGATGGACAATACATAATCAGATGGCTCGACTGTATGACTGTACGGAAGAACATCGACTTTTGTAGCGCTAAAGTAGGTCGACAAGGCTCGTGCGTGTGCGTAAACTGAGAAAACAACTGGACCACGAATACTTACCATGATTTTCCTAATTCAGGTAAGCAGAAAATTCGTGAGTATTACACAGTAACTTCCACTAATTCCGAATTTCAGACAAGAACTATGTTTGTTCGTTGCATTTTACTTCAAAGGTTAGCTAAATAACTTGTGTTTTACAAGTTGATTCTTGGCTCGCTACACACGCCAGCTATTCATCGGTAACTACAAGCTATAACGAAAATTATTAGCATCGAAAAGATCAGCTAGAACGGCCTAAAAACGTTATAAAAGGTTGCGAAAAAGGTGCTCTAACGGTCACGTAGAGCACGCACATCGGCGAGACACTGACCGAAGCGAAGCCTCTCGACCCGGGCGCTAGCAGCGGTGAACTGACGGGAGGTGTCTCGTTGTTTTCCCCATACCTCGTCTGAAGAAAACAAGACGCGACCAAATTCGTGGCGGATCGCTTTCGACCGACCCGTTTAAAAGCGAAGACGATAGCATGGCGTTATTACGTCGCGATAACGCTTCGTATAAAGCGTCACCTTGCTCAAAAATAATAAGAGACGCTGGAAGAATAGCGCACAGAGTGTGCTTCAATAATCATGCCGAATTATTGTTGTCAACTGCATATTGTCAGCACTTTTAGTGCCATGTTTAAAATGATATGCCAGCGCTGCCTGCGCTCTAATCTTCCTACTGATAAGCAGAAAAGTTGCAATCGGCGGGCATCACTGATACACAAAGTCACACAAGGAAAAGCAGAGGGATTTAGCGCTGGGCTTTTCCGGATGCTGACAACGTAGCAACTGAGAATCATTGTTGTGCGCTGTACCGGTACTTACTTTCGCTCTCCTTGATACCTTACCTGGTGATGACTTCTTGTCTTCTAAAGCCTAAGCTTCCCTAGACCGTTTGCGTAAACATGTCAAGCTTCCAACGTCGCTATCTGCGTCCGTGTAGACTTTAGGCACCGATACACATTCGCTGCCGCGCTTTTGGAGCGCAGTTCTGTACCCGGTCGACAGTTCTAAAGCCTGGAATAGACTCTTGATCCTGTCAAGGGGGACCTGAAGTGGATCGACAATGGAAGGTGTCAGTCGGTGAAATGCCGGCCGATATTGCAAAGAATTATGTACCGTGTTTTTTCTAATTCCTCCCAGATGTGGGCACAAAAAATGACAATACTGGCCAGGTTTTTAATGTGCCTTAAACGATTTTCAGCTGTTTCTAGGCTAGCAACGGCCGTACCGCAACCCGTGCTTTACGGGCCCCTCCGCATCGTCTTGTCGTACCGTAAACACTTGGAAAAAAGGTTTGGTACTGAGTACCGCGCAACCCCTTTAACCTAGAGCGCGACTGCCGTACCGTACTACGGGTCGTACCGGGGGGGGGGGGAAGGGTAAAGTCGTCGCTCTACTTTATCCTGTATCGCATGCCCTAACCAAGAGCTTATGGTTGCAAAAGCAACACCCCGACATTCAGAATGCAATATGGCTTTGGGTAATCAGACAGCAGCGAAGCTGCCTAAGCGGAACAGATAATGGGGCATGGTGCTGTGCATATGCACCAGGGGAGCAAAGAACCTGTAGCTGAGCATCATTGGTCTACCGACCAAGCACATGAACTAAATGGCCGCTTTTCCGCTTACCTTTACCGTCTCGAACACGGAATGAGGCTAAGCCAGCAGCTAGTCGGCGTCTAAACGATTCTGACAACTTACCTTGCTACGCCGCGCTTATCTGCAAGTGGGCATTCTGAACTGCTTCTATGCTACCTAAGAATTAGAGATGGACATTGACCACCCGTACCGTAGCCGTAGCCTTACTGACCCCTCCCGTCCGTAGCCGTACCCGTACTGACCCCTCCCGTACCGTAGCCGTACCCGTATTTTACGGCTACGGCTACGGGTACGGCCCGTAATACGGTACGGGTGTCCATCTCTACTAAGAATCAACAAGTTTCAAAGCGCTGTCAAATTACCTAAGCTCGTCGGTTACATTCAGTGGTACCTCAGTAACGAGAGCTCAAAGAAAGGCGTGCAAGTTACTGATGCTGCACCAAACGGACAACAACTACCAAGAACATGATATTCTAGTATAAAGCACTCTTCATTAGCTACTAGTCGTCTCAGTACGGTAATTTCAATAACTGTGTTTCGCCAAGTGGATCACTAAGTGGTAAAAACGGTACCGCTCGAGTGAGAGCGGCCTTAAAGTGTGCCGTCCATAGGTCTCCCGGTCCATCACGAAGGCCGTGAGGCCGTTTGCCTAGGCTTGGATCGGCTACAAACGTTCCGATTGATTATACAATTCTGTGATTCACATCGTTAGGGGCGAGGTCCATCTGGATCCCTCATTTGCTGCCGAATGAAGTGTCCAATGTGCCGTAATTCTAGAAGTTGCCGAAATTCTTTTTTGTTCTAGTTTTCCTCGCTTTATATCGGAATTCGTACCGTATATCCTGTATTAGTTCCCCCGGGGGTTCTAATTTTTGATCCCACCCCCTTCGGATCCCGGGGCTATACTTTTGGTAAGGGCTCTACTCTTGGGGAGGGTTTTATTTTTTGACCCTTTAGAGACCCAAAAGCCCTCCAAAAACTGGCCAATTTTTCACCAAATCGACTAACACTATGGCCACATAAGATTGCGGCCGCAATGGCCGCAACGCCGCACTGCCGCAACGCCGCAATCTTATGTGTCCGCGGGGCCACATAAGATTGCGGCCGCAAGACCACCGCTTTGCGGCCGCATTGCTGGCGCAAATCGGTGGTTGCGGTCATTGCGGCCGCAATCTTATGTGGCCACCCATTGTGGCCGCATTTTGCTGGGCACTTTGCGGCGCCGCAATGGGTGGCCTCATAAGATTGCAGCCGCAATGACCGCAATCAACGATTTTGACCGAATTACTGGAAACGCAAAGCGGCGCCTTATGTGGCCACCCTTTTTTGCGGCGGCGCATTGCGGCCTTTGCGGCCGCAATCTTATGTGACCATAGTGTTACATGCCTTACAACCGGCTCAATATGAGTATGCGTTATTTCATTCCTCTGCTGACCCTCGTGGTAATGGCGGGTGTTCAATTGCCATTCGCGCTGAAAAAGTGGCGTCGGTTCTTGGTTGGCGGGCAGTCAGTAGCTGCTTCGTGGCCGTGCACTTCGATGGCTCCATTCCCTTCTCAGTCGTCTCCGCTTACCGGCCAACCGACCAGGCTACCCGGGAGGAGAAGGACGCACACTACGAGGCGCTCGAGCGGCTGGTGGAGTATTGCAAAAAGCATTCCGCGTTAGTGATCATTGGGGCAGACACGAATGCACGCATTGCGAGAGACGAAGAAAGACTTGCGCTTGGCAGACACTTCAAGCCTGCAGATAGAACATCTGACAAAGGACACAGGCTACTGAACTTCTGCGAGAGGCACGATCTGACGATAGCCACGACCACGAAGTACAAACCGCGGTTCGGATATCTTCGCCGAATATTTCTAGGAACTGCTAAACAGGCCACCGCCACACCATGTTCCTGTCTTTTATGCGTTTTAAGTAGAAATGGGACTTTCGCGAAAAAAGGCCATCGCTCTGTTTCTTCTTCGCCGACGAATGATCCGTAAACGATAGCGCATGCAGCGGCTCCGACACACTCAGCATGCGTTGCCGGACACGCCCAAACTGGAAGGCGTACTCGGGCCATTCGACGAGTGTCGCGAACGGAGTCGCGAGTTCTCCGCTTCGAACACCCGCGTCGACCCTTCGGACGCGTGCTTGCTGCGTCGCGTACTCTCTGGCGCGCTGCCGACAATGCATCCCGCCGAGAGGGCGCTAATCCACTTCCAGCCACGCCGTGTTCCCGCCGCGTTTCAAATGAAGCGGCCCGCCACTCTACGCAGCTTCGCGGCAGCCCAAGGACTTCATTCTCACCACCGTCGGCGACCTACTCAGTGTGCACCCGTGTCCCCACGGAGGAAGGTGATACCGGGCCCTGCCGACAATGCAGCTCCCGCGAACCTGACTCTTCCCCCTTTCTCCCTGGCCTAAATATCCGTATGATTTTCCTACTGTTTAGCATAATTATTGCCCTTCTAAACTCTAAGTTTAGTTGGGTCTTTCTCTGCCCTTTCTCATCCTTCTCTTCAACAACACCTGCGGTATTTAACCTACAAGTCTGCAACAAAGCGCCAGGTGGTGACCTCTATTTCTGGCGAAGATGACCGACCCGAGGACAGCCTCCACACTAAGAAGTCTCCCACGAGGGAAGGAACCTAGCGGGGAAGAAGAAGAACGGGGGCGTATCCTGGCTTCTGTGCACAGAAGCGGTATTCCTGCCGTCACAGGACTGCGAGACGGAGACGAGCGTCATGAACTCGCTCCCGTCCCGACACGTGGGAGCATCAACCGATTCGTCGCCCTGCCGACGCCGCGAACCACATCTACCACCGAGCACTCGTCCAGCACTGTGGCTCGCCCTGCCGACAATGCAGGCCGAGTTCTCCCTAACAAAGTGCACCCTTCAACCTCCAGTAACCACGGAGCTCCTTACGAGATGCGCCACTCTTCGCGCCACGGCAATTCCCCGACAACCGGCGCCCCACTTCTTCTACTATGCCGCAGTTCCACCTCCACCCGCCGACAATGCGGTTGGGGCGGTTCTCGCTAGCTCATCGACACACGCATCCGTCAACTGGCACTCGCTGATGCATCCGAGGACGACCCAGCGAGGACGGAGCAACAGAATGCTTCCCGACGGACAAGAGGTTCATTGGACACCTACGAGGACCGGACGCTCGATTTCATGCATCAAATGCGCGATCTTTCGGATAAATACGACCGTCTGGCAGCACAAGCTCGCAGCCTACAGCCGTCACCGGAAGACCGTTACCAGCGCCTAAGCCAGCTCTACACGTCAGTGCGTACCGCCGTCGACGAACTCCGCAATGACTGCGCCCAGTACACCTTCGTGATGCGTGCCTGGGAAGATCTACTCGCTGAACATCGTTCAGAAGACATCGCAAAAGCACGCAGCCTGCTGCGCAACTGCCGTCTCTTCTTCAGCCTTCCCGCATTCTACCCGAAGCAACTAGACGAAAAGCAGACGGACCTGCTCGAGCACCTCTGCCGTATTCAGCAGCGCATCGAGGATATCGTCCAATCACGAGAGGACGCCGCACGGCTGAAACGTTCCAGCGTACTGCACGCCGACAAAGCGTCCAGTCGCAGGGCGTTGTCAGCCACCGAGCCGCAACGTACCAACCGTCATCGCGAGACGCAGCCACCTTCTGCCGAGAACATCCGGAAGAACGCTTCAGAAGCGCAGCCGCCGCCAACGCATCGAACGGGCTGGGAACCTGCACGTGGAGGTGCACAGCATCGTCCACAACGCTCTGGGGCCGACAATGCCACTGCAGCGGCACCCTCTCGAAGTGTTGAGGTCGACAATGCCGCCCGGCTCTCGAGAGGTCGTGGACCGCATCCCGACCGACTTAAAGCCCCGATGTCCTCTTTTGCTTCATCTGCCGGTGCCGGACGGACGACTACCTCCTCCTCCGGACCACTTCAAGTCGGCACCTTCGTGGCCCACGCCAAATCCATCATCGAGACCTGTGCGCTCTGCAGCGGCCCTCACTCGCCCTCACTGTGCGCTCGCCACGACACTACGGCAAAAAGACTACGACGTGTTCAGAAGCTGCAACTGTGCCTCCTCTGCCTCGAAGGAGGCCATCGAGCCGTTACGTGCCCCAAGAAGATCGGAGTACCCTGCCGTCACTGCGGACACGGAGAGCACCACCATTTGCTCTGCAAGGACCTGCAACGACAAAGCGAGGAACTTACACTCGGCTCGATGCGCGCAACAACGTCGGAGCACGCAACTAAAGCGAAGGCGTCAGGTGGTGACCCTTGCGCTGCTGCTCCGAGAGAGGAAAGTGTCAGAACCTCAAGTCCAATCCGGTCAGAGCTACAGCCCGTGGTGCTCCGTCAGCTGTTCAAAGCCAGTCCAGGTGGTGGACGACCGTTAACTTCGCGCTGCGCAGATCAGCTCCGAACGTGGGACGAGCAACTCGCAAGAATACCCGGTCCAGCCGTCAAGGGACATCCGAACCGATCCTGATGGACTGCCTGGCACGAGCAGCCCGACGACTGCGATTGATGAGAGCGCGACNTGATTGCAATTACACGTGGGCGACACCCACGTTCCATTGCAGCTGCCAACTTTAGTAGTTCTCCGTTTAATTTCGCGGACGAGCTTATTCCTTGCCTGCAGAATGCTTGCTCATGTTGTGTACACGTACTTAGTAACGAACTAATGCAAATTTAATTATTTAATGCAATTGTAATTGGTCATTGCCAACAGAAGGCACGCTCAGGTGGGCACTTGAGGGTAGCTGCCAGCATAGCGCAGGTCTGACCTAATGGACGTTTTCTTCTTCAAAGAGACGAGTACGAAAGACTGTACAACTGCTCTCGGTACAATGTAGGCAAGGGCGTGCCGAGACCCGCCTGGGAGGGGGGGGGGATGGTAAGGGTCCCCCCTTTGGTACTTTTTCACAATGTCGGAATTAGGCCTTTTTATCGTTCTAAGCAGTGTTTTTAGTGTATTTTAGCAAAAGAAAGCCCGCCGCAGGCGCCGCCAAAGCAATTTTAGGACTTATTTATAAAGAAAATCATTGAAAAAATGGCTTTTCAGGTGGCAAGATCGAAGATGTTGGAGCGTTTTTGACCGGAAATAGCCCGCCGCAGGCGCCGCCAGAGCGATTTTGGGGCTTACTATGGAAAACCTCTTCAAAAAATCGTCTTTTTAGACAAAAATAAATGTCCTTGGTACCCCGTTTCCCTAACCAGGCCTTTAGCCCCGCGAGGGGGGGGGGGAGTACCCGGTAAAACCAATTTTTTTAGAGGTTGTGACGCTGGAAGGATTATGACTATTTACCGATTGTTCAAACTTTGGGGAATCACAGTACCCGTCCCGTAGGTTAACGAGATCCGTCCTCCTTTCCAGCTTCCTCCGTGCCGTTTAGTTGCTCTACCTTCCGTGCCTCGTCGCCATCTCGAAGCGTTTGGACCAGTCATGCGACAAGCCCATGTTCTACAATGGCCTTACGGACGTTGCGTGCCTCTGAATACCCGCCTTTTTGACAGGTTAGCTAGCGCATATGTGTGTTTATCGTTATATGTCCTGATGTTTACTCCCTCTACGGTCGTTGTACTTCAGTCAGAAACCTTGTGCTTTAGTATAGCAACGACTTGCATTTCTTCCACAACTCTTTCATAAGCTGCGGCATCATCGTTACTTACGGCCTTTTCGGAGCCATTCTCTTTGTGAAGTCGACGAGCTACGACAAACACACGCGTTCGCAGAAAATGGTAGCCCTACTTGCTTTTATGCGCACACCTTGTCTTTAGATGTAATAAAAAGAAAGTGTTTAAACTATTCTTCTTCAATTGTTCGAGAATGAAATGCTAACGAAGACAGATGGTTTCGGTCCATACCATCAGACCGCCTGCCTCGAACCGTTTGGGGCTGGACCATCGTCAGTGACGACCCCAAAAGCACAGTTGTGTTGTAGGATTAAACACCACCGAAGACAGTTGAAGCATCGCCTAAATTATGCTCGCGTCATTACCTCAGTAGTGAGCTGCTCCGGCTCTTCGCCCGACGAGTTACTGCCACTAAGCGACAACGAGTCCAGTTCCTGCGAGATCGAAGGGCGCTTGCGGTTAGGAGGTCCCATCTGGTAGTCCGTGTTGCCGTAGTATACGAAACTAAACTTTAATTGTGACCTTACTTAGCTTTACGTAGTTTTACGCAGCAAAGTCGCGCACGACGTACGCAATGCGCTAGTGATGACATTTATTATCGACTGCCAAGTAGTTATGGTAGGGAGGAAAAGTCACGAAGTGTTTGGCGAAGTGACGCCAGCATTGTGCTAAGAATGGAATGGAAGAAGGACGGGGGAAGTGTGTTAAGGATGGGAAGGATAAAAGGCGCAAGAAAAGCTAAGGCATTTAGCGAGTGTTCCTCATAAGCATTGTTAATGCGAGCGCCTCATCGTTGTACATCTGCATGCAGTTCGTGCGCATTAGCGAGTTCCTCATTGTTCGCGGCCAGTTTGTTTGGATGTGCGCTCACGGACTTCCGGCGCTCATCTACCTCCTGATTAATCGCACGATACGTCGAGACTGCAAGAACGTGTTGCCTAAAATCACGAAGCTCGACACTATTCGTCCACTGCACATTCCCGTCGTCTGTGCAGCGCTGCCCGAGAGTGATAACGGAGCGACGGCTACGCACACACCTAAGCACACCTGGTCGACTTTTGAGCGGACACTGTGCTGCAGCAGGCCATCTCTTGTGATTCACCACATGTATTTTGAAAGCGAATATTGTACACACAACAAATACAACGAGAATGAGCGTTAACCCAATAGGACAGCCAACGAATGTCAGCTGTCTTAAACTAACCTATGTGAATCTAGGGATGAGTGGAAAGCCTTAGGCATAAGAACGCCACTATGTTGTAACTTGCTTACTGTCATTCTTTCAGCAAGTTCCCAAAAAAGCGCTAGAATCTGGGAAAAGGCGCGCTACAATGTATGCTCTACGACATTTTTCTTCGAAACTGCCAGGAAAACTGCTCGCTTTAGATCCCAACATAAAAAGGCCTGGCCTTTGAAGCCTTTTCGGTGGCCTTATCGCACTCGACGCATAGTAGGATCTCTCGCTGCGTGGGCATGCGACGGGAATCTAGGGGAATCCTGCTATCGCTAAGTTTGCAGGAATACTGCTTGTCGCCAGTGCGAGCTCACGAATGTAACTTGGAGGTCACACTCTTCAGGAAATCGCTTGCTGCACCGGTCACAATTGTACGGTTATTCGCGCCGCGTGTGCAGGCGCTAGCGGCGTCGAGGACGGCCGCTTTCGCGAAGCGCCTGATGCTCATATAACACTTATGTACGCGAGTATGGACGAGTTTGTGCCGGTCGAGACCACCTCGTTCCATGACTGAGCAAGGCAAAGCCCATATTTGGCTTTTTCATCTTTGTTGCCCTAGGCATTGTCCTCTTGAACGATTACCCCCCGTCTACTTTTGCCCCGTTTACTCGTCGTCTCTTGTTTACTGTTTGGTTCTGCTCGTCCTGCCGGTGCCCACTGCGGGATTTCCATTGACGCACGGTTTCTATGTGAACGTATCCAAAAACATCTTCGTCTAACTCCGTGATCCATTCTTTCCATGAGTATGATTTGGACAGTTTATTTATCTAACAACAACTTAACAGAGGAAAGAATTAAGCCAAAAAATGGCGAATTCGCTTTATTCAGATGCCAGGCAATGCGACCCTGGACGGAACAACGACAACCTGGATTGCCTGGTTGCCATTCGTCTGTTCGCGACTGATTATCACCGTGTAACTGCTGCCCTTTTGACGACGCAGCTCATAGACGCGAAATTGCGTCGCGCACAGATGAAAAGAATGTTCAAGCTGTTGACGGAGCAAGTCGTCGCTTGGGTCGAACTCTTTGATGAACTGCAGCCACGGAGGTGCATCGTAGACTGTGTTCTTCCGAACGGCGACCTGGTGAACTGTCATCTGGTACAGGTTTTCGTAGATGCATTGCTGAAAACAGATGACACAACATTTTGTGCGAGCATGAAAGTCCCGGTATTCCATGGTCGAGTTTCGGAATTCAGGCGATTTTCCAGGTACCGGTCGGGATAAAAACAACGCTAGACTTTCCATGAACCGGGCTTTAGTTGAAATGAAGTGCACTAAGTGGAACTGAAGGACGAGTTCATTTCGTTTTATTTTTGCTTGACCAGCTGAGCAGCGCAGTACAGCTCATTTCATCAGTTCGTTCTAACCTAATTTACTTGGTCTGTTAGCCCATTATTTCCAACTATGAGAGAGAGAGAGTTTTGCCACAATATGAGCAAGGCTCGAAATCCAAAGCACGAAAGAGGTCTGTCGGAGAAGACTCCAGCAATTTTTCGGTAAAAAAAACCTGGATTTCGTACAGTGTTTCGGTGAACTGCCAAGTTCAGTGAATGCGGTGAACTGAACTCAACTGAACTGAACTTGACCTTCAGTTCAGTTCAGTTCATCGCAAAAATTTTTGGTTCACTGAACTTCGCAGTTCACTGAACTAGGTGCCCGGATCGACAGGTGTAGCGGATAGTAAGGGGGGACCCTTACCTAAAAGTCAGGTTTTGCTAGTCCCACATGCCTCTCAATTAATCCTGTTGAAAAGACACTTTCCCCAGTTTGTTCCCGACATTAATATTCGCCTAGTACAAGCTAAATATGGGTCTGCGCTCACCGTCTTCCAAAAATTTTCCTACACCAAAGGGTCCCCCCTTACCTGTTGGCGGTTTTCTGAGTTTTGCGATGAACTGCCAAGTTTACTGAACTGCAGTGAACTCAACTGAACTGAACTGAACTGAATTGAACTCTAGCTCCAGTTCAGTTCAGTTCAGTTCATCGCGAAAAATTCCGGTTCATCGGAAACACTGATTTCGTACAAGGATTGGCTAATTTCGAGAGTTCGGTTCAGTTTATTTCATTTCAGTTTACTGAACCGGATTGTTGGTCAGCTGCATCGAACTGAAGTGAACCTAGACTTCACTTCAGTCCGTTTGGGTTCTCCAGTCTAGCGAAGTATCCTGTTCACCGAAACATTCGACAACCTCCGACAGACGTTCCAGTCCAGGCGCAACAAAAGGACGAGTTCAGAATTCAGAAAAATTGATATCCTGCTTAGAGAGTCATTTTGTATGGTTTTACGCTGGACCTCACAAGCTAAAGGCTAGTGTTTTTACCTTCAGAAAGTCGTCCAGGAACGTCGACAGGAAAAAAGCGCTCCGTGGCGCTGAAATTGTCAAATGGACATTTGCTGACCGCTGGCTGAATAAGAGACGTCCTAGTTCGAAGGAAGGCAGATGTTCGTTCTAAGTATAAAGATTGTAAGCAAATGGTCATGCTAAATTGCCCTCGTTAACAGTGGAGGTATCCAGGAAGTGTAAGATTATTCTAATCTCGCGAAATATTGCAGGTTTGTCCTGCTGCGGGCCGTTTTTTGTCTGTTTGGGCAAAGAAGATCATTTTTAGTTTCCTACTCCACTCTTGTACAGAGAACCGCTCCGTTGAAACCCTTTGGGGTTTTTGCGAAAAATGTCATCCGAAACTCCAGGCTTTCCGTGACAGTGCATGGTTTGAGGGGAGGGGAACCCAAATCGACTCTGTCGTGGCGGAGGCATTCTGCTTGGTCCCAAATCGGACGAGAAAGTACCGTTATGACGATTCTTAGATCCCGAAGCTGCCGCTTGAAGTGTTCCCGTCCGATGAGAGAAAAGTCTCGCTCCTTCGAATCGAAGGTTAGAGCAAGCACTTCGCTCCGTAGCTGCTTAATCAGCTTGCCGATAAGCTGTGGACTTGCTTGCGTCGTCGCGGTGCCTTTTCCCGAGAGGAACGTATGCAACGTAAGCGTCGTCTCCACCGCCGTCACATTAGAATTCGCAACAAACTCGGTCAAGTCCACGAAAACGTCTTCGCGAGTGTTCTCGACGTCAAAGTGCTCAATGTGCGAGTTTCTCATTGCGTCGAACATGACCGTCGCGTATGCACGAAATACAAGCCGTTCATCGGCCAGTTTATAGGCGCACCGAGAGCTTCCGTTTTTGTAAACCTAAACCGATGGGTTACACAGACCAGGGCTGGGGACCCTCCGAAAAAATACCAAATCCAAATCCAAAGCAAAACGACCAATTTTCCAATTTTCCAAATCCAAATCCGCAGCCCTGACACAGACGCCGGATCGCGAACGGGTTGTGTTGCTAAATCCCTGCCCACAACTCTACATTCTCAGATGTCACCCCGAGTCATGAACAGTGCCATGAAATAATTCCATCACGCGGATTCAACAGGTTGGGCTAATTTCGGAAAAAAACCCTGCCAAATACCCGCTCGCGGTTGTCTTACCGCAGAGCCTTGCCCTCCTCCGGGCCTCATTTTTTACCCACCAGCCAGATAGGCACGGTACAGATTAAAAAAATAAAGCATTTTTGGTCAAATTTTTCAGCCATCCGCTGAAAATTTGCTCATTAGGGATGGAAAGTGGATGCGAATTCCCGCGGGCCGAGACGGACCCCGACTGAAAGGACGGTTGCGTAGCGTTGTTTTAGAAGCCGTGAGCAGTGCATGGCGCACGGCACCTCTAGGCTTTAACGACCAATCGTGCATGTCTATATGCTGGCAATGGCTTGTTTATTTCCAGAATTAGGGCTATCGATAATTCTTAAACCGGGGGAGGGGAATTATTAGATTAAGTACGATACCTGGTTTAGCTTACCTTGAAATCCACCAACGGGTGAAGCGTTAGTGACTTCCTGTGATGCACGATAGTGGTACGCCACCTCTTCGACACTAGCGCACACGAATCGACGTCGACGCGAGGCAAGAATGAGAGAACGTCCAGGTCAGGTGGCGAATTACGACGGATCCTAGGTCCACGTACAAAATGTTAACAAGAATGCGAGTCCCACTATGGCTTTGCGAGCCCCACATACTTTCTGGACGCTCCCTTAGAAAATGCGTCCAACAGTGAGGCCAGGGCTGGGACCGATACCAGGTATCGGTACCCGTTCTCCGATACTATCCGGCCATTCTGGAGGTATCGGTATCAGTATCGGTTTGCTCTTTTGACTATCGGTATCGGTTTAAATTTAAAAATCCCCTAGCCCCGGTTTAGGCTTTCCCTCTGCCTAAGCCTGAAGCAACGGTATAAGCTCGTATACTCTACGGCTGAGGTAAACATACTGCCGGCGTAAGAGCACAAGAGGCACAAAATGTAGAGGAATACACATTTTAACGTCGACAACACACCTTGATTCGTCCACGCGTTGAAGCACCGGTCTTGACGCGCAGCAAGTCCTGTCCACTGACACGCAGACAAACTTGGTTCCATAGTCTGCCTTCTTATAAACTACTTTCGCAGTAACCACCGACGCTGCATGCGCGATATGGTAGCTGTCGACAACATAACTGTCATTGGCGTCGTCGCTTTCTCCTTTAAATACACGGCTGGCTTCCGCGGCGCTACACCGTAGACACGGCGGGATAAAGCCACCTTCCAGAAAGCTGGTCGGATCCTGACCATAGGGCAGCATCAGGTCAACCCGCTCTGTCCAATTCACAGAAGCTAGTGCCTAAAATGAAAACAAAGAGAGCTGTTTCCTTTCTACGTGACATGACCATCTTGATTCGTCGCTGCGTGGATTTTGGGTACTTGTATTTACGGGCGAGTCGTGGCATGAGGGGAGGGGGAGGGGGGGGGGGGGTAAAGAGGAGCTTACCAATTTTACCGTCACGGCCCTCCAAGAGAAATTGCTGCTTCCCGTAATGTTGTGCAAGGAAAATTTTCATTTATACATCGAATCGCGGGTTTCTCAGAAATTTAAAGAGTACATGCGTGTTGCACTTAACTTGAATTAACGCGCTTTGCCTCTGAGGGGATCACTCGAGAAGCTATCCCATTTTCCGGTTTTCCGAACCGTTTTGTCGGAACGATGACAGCTCGGGTTCTAGTGACTCACAAAACAAAGCTTGTGACACCTGCACCAAAGCTATAGGTGTTTCCAACTACTTACTTTTGTCAAGTTTGAAAGGTGTGTGTCCGATAGGCGTACTGCATTGTCGATGATAAGTAGAATATTGGGCTCATCCGCAACGCCCTCAGTGGAGGTTAATCCTGTGGCGAAGGACATTCCAGGCAGATCAAACGCTTCACCGTCTTTTACTCTCCAAAAGAATACGCGGTCGTAGGCGCTCACTATGGCTGCGAATTTTCCAGGACCGCTTACGCAAACCATCTTGACACCTTCGTCGGATCGCACATCGACAAACGCGTCGTAGAGCACACTCCGAAGTTGTCCCCGGTTGGACGATCCGAGCATTTCCACGCGATAGTAAGTCCAAGTGCGAAGCCAAGCCCACGCTGCACCGGCGAGCATAGACATAAATATGTATGTGAAAACCACCATGAAAATAATAACTGGCAACAGTGCAATCGTTCCGATGACGAGCAAGAGCACGACGATGTAGTTCATCATCGCGGTACTGAAATAACGCTATTTGCTTAATACCCGACACCAGCTATGCAGCAAAAAAAATTAGGCGCTACGCAAACTGAAACGACATGGAAGGCTAGCATTATTTGAAATAGGACGAGGTAGGAAAGCGTAGGTAGATTGCAACATGTGTAGGCCTTCGGCGAAGCAGGACAGCCGCAAGGTCAGTAGTTCTATTGAGCGGATAACTAGGGCTCGTTCCCAGCTAAGTACATCTGTCCACTAGACTGCGAGAAGCTCGACAAACTTTTCCAGTCGGCCATTTTGATGAACAACAATTTCATTGCGCTGTAACCTAGGCCCGTTGGTAGCCCTCATGGTTCGTAAACCATATGATCCATATGTTTTGTTTTGCGCACCAAGGCAATTTTCTCAGCATTGTCGTAGGGCCATCTTTTCGTGAATCATTTAGCATCAAACAACTAAGCGTGGGAAAATAGCGTCTGTCGCGGTAGACATCACACTTAGGCGACCATGGTATCGGTCGACCTAGGAACGATGGGGTGCCTATTTGGTAACTAGGTCGAGCTGGCGGGCTGCGTGTCACTTGATTTGGAACACAACGCCCCTGTTTTCCGAACGTTCCCATGGATGCTTTAACATGTTTTCTTGAACTGTTGTAGGTACCTAAGTGGCTTCCTTTCCACTCGAACGGTCAGCTTTGTAACTCTATACGTGCTACCGTGCTGGCATGCATTCGACACAACTTGTATTCGTTTGTGGCTACATTGCTCAACTACATGCCCATGCTGTGATTGCCAGCGGCGAAACACCGCTTGCTTCTAGTTAAAGGCAGGTCTGGTTCTGTCTTTGCATGCCACCTTGGGGATCTTCCTTCTCGTACTAACAGTGTGTGCCCACACTAGCCGACGCGCTGCAGTGTTCTGCGAGTACTTTGAATAAATGGATTACGACAAGTGCCTTTGATACAAACGCAAAAGTTCGTTAAGCCGAAACGGCTGGACGAGATGAGCGTGACATTGTCGACGTCGTGGAAGCCTGCCCTTCTGTGCCCCTCTGAGATTTGCGACATAGCAGTGCGACCACGCTCGTCCTCACCGACGCACTAAGCGGCTTACGAAACTGAGGAATTGACAACACTTCATCTAAGATCCTTACCTCGTTAGCAGAAGACAAATGGGGCCACTCAGTCCAAGGATGTCGATGGTCACGGGGAACAAGTTCGCAAAAGCGAGCATTAGGAAATCGGCATTCTTCGTCGCTCCGACGACAACACCCAGTGACCCGAGAGCGGACAGCAACTGCCCGACGAACTGCGAGATGGCGTACACTGCAAAATTTTAAAGCTGCTCATGTTGCCGCTTACCTTATCCGTTCGGTTAGTTCTCTTAGGAATAGTTCCCTTTCACCGTCTCGATTAATCAATCGACTCCGCCCTGTAGAGGCATCCGAAAAAAGAAGCAAGTACCATTGGCGAACTCTGTGACTGAAAACTCGTTTGGGGCCGATCGGATGAAAATATCGCCTTCTCCCCCGGTATGCGCATGCGCGTATACCGCTCGCTATACGTATAGCGGACAAGTAGGAGCTGTATTGCCTAGCGCATGTAAGTACTGCCCGTCTAAGGCCCACCTTAACAACGGAGGATATTTTAGTGTACTTCCTCATTGAAAACCCCTTTGGGGAAGGCTAAGCAAAGTACCTCATTCTTACCCGCTATGCGCATGCGTGCATACCGATCGCTATCGCACGCGAGCAGGAGTCGGATTATGCGATTTTTGGCTTAACTTACGCAAGAGCCTGTAGTCATCATGATAAGCCAGTCTGACGGTTCTGTTCAAATTGAGGTAGAATACGAACGTTCGCATTTCCAAAGACGCGCTCATTAGCGCAAACAGCACTGAGTAAACAAGGTTGATGCTGCTGTTGACGGTCTAAAATCAACGCTAAGTAGAAGCTAGAAAAAGACAGCTAGCAGTTACCGAGAAAGCTCAGATCGTGTATGCCACGAGAAAGCCACCGGTCACTTCGTCACGAACAAGTTTGTATTCGACTTGCAACTTAAAAACCAATGCAGGAAGCGGGAGTATGCACGATAATCCACCGGCGTATACGCGTCGACTTCTTGTCCATATCTGTGAAGCAAACCTCCTAGCGTTAGCAGTAACAGTCATCCAATCCAGGGGTGATGCCTTCCCCTTCCCTTCCCTTCCCCTCGTTGAGCTGACACACGCATGCCGTGCACATGGTGTAATGCCCCCACGGCGCAATGCCGAAGTACAACGACCAGAATGGACGCGACCTTCTGCACGACGCCTTACGTTTCCTCTAATAGACTCGCTTACTTGCGTGTTACGATGTGGCAAAATAATGGCCGTGTAGCGATTGCAGGCTATGAACACGTGCGCGATTCCTTGTCCGAGTTTCGCATGTGTACTGTGTACCCAACCCAAGAGTGACGTGGATGAAGGGCACAATGATACCCAGATTCGCCAAACCGAGGCTGATGCCATACTAAATTCCGACTCCTATTCTCGGGCCTGCTAGAAGAGAGTCTTACCGATAAAACCAAAACCAACACGATGTCAAAGACACTCTGAAGAAAGTAAAATGTGAAAAACGCTGACGAAAATTGGGCATTCTTGTGTTGCTTTTCGCGAAATATGCAGCAAAGGACGACGAGGTGGAGCACTACGAAGACGGCCCCGATCGAGAGCTTAAATGAGGTCCAGAGTGGCATGAGCCTTGTCACAACACATGCCTCAAGAAGGCCGTGACTTAACTAGAAGATTTTATACGTACGAGCATCACTCTGATGTACAAAGTAGCATCGCGGGTCCGGAACTATCCGCGAATGCAAAAATACGTAGATACGAAGAAGGCTTCGAAATCGAAATGGCAGCTTCTGCCGTAAGCTGAGAATGTGGTATGCGCTGCTACGCAAACAAATCCAGTCTGAGAAGTACGAACGCGTTGTGCTGAGATGTTCTGAGATCGAACAGTTGTCTGATCAGACCTGTCATGCCCTGATTTGCTTGCCAAGCTGCAAGTTCAGTACCGCCTAATGTACGCCGAGCCGATCGGTGCTTAGACCCTGGCGTACTCTACCGGCCTATTTTCGCTCTATTTGTGCGTCAATGTCAGCGTTGACTCAGCTTCTAGTACCTATAATGTCTTGCGGTGTTCTGCGCATCGTTCGTGGTTATCAAAGCGTTCATGTGTACGCCTACTACAGCGTATACATTCGCACTCTCAGCGGTCCAGTCCAAAGAGGACGCGACCAGGTCATTTGAGATCACGTTGTAGTCGCTCAAGCGCGTATTAACGCTGAGGAAGTTGGAGCAGATATAGGCGAGCTGTATTTGAGCAAAGGGCGAACGTAGACATCAGAGTTGGGCCCGTAGTTCGTTATTCGCATTCGGAAAACTTGGGAAATCCCGCATTTGTGGTATTCGGAAATCCGACCCCCTATTCGTAGTCGGTTCGTTTTAGCATTCGCATTCTTTTTTTCCGGGGTGCACCCAGCTCGGGTAGACAAGGAAGATCGGAGTAAGTGCGACTGGGTCCATTCACTTGAAGTATTCACTAGGCAAGATAGTGGCCCGTGCGGCGAGGTTTGGCTGAAATGTATTGTGGTGCACTTGATAGACAAAACTTGGAGCGTACTCTAGCTGAGGACGCGGCTGAACATTGCGCATTGCTTGCTCGTCCGAGCAGTGTACGACTTTTAGATTCTGCGAAGACGCTGGTTCATTTGTCATCTCACACTCCACCGGCGTACGTTTCGCGGCATGGCGTGGTGGGATGCCGTGAAGCTGTCCGTCGAAGGTGCGTTGTTGATATTTCACGTCGGAGTTTGCTTCTGCATACTGAACGGGAAGCGATGCAAAGATTCCAAGTTTACGTCGCCGTTCTACAGCCTATACATTCTTCAGAGCTTATTCGACATTGTATTTTTGTTGTCCGTAAGTTACTGCTGCAGTCAGCGACTACACGACCGACCGACGATGCTTCTAACTTGCTCTATGTAGTACGAAATTTGCACGGGCTTAGCGAACTTCGGGATTCTAGTTCCCTTCCTCAACTTCGGACTTTGTCTAGGCACCTACGGACAGCTAGGCCAAGGCATCGCGCATGCACTGATCTCCTTGAATCGCTTTACAGCAATCGTCATGCCGCATCGGAGCAAGCAAGTACGTTTTAGAAGCGGCCAAGCTCGGGAAACAAAAAATGTTTACCCCCATGTCGATCCTAGTCCACCCCTGTGGGGCGGGGGCCGGGGCTGGCCCCCGCGGGTAGACGGGGGCGGGGCCGGGGGCCGCAGGCCCCCGTTCAGGCAAGGGAAAATATTACGTTTTCAACGCCATTCTTTAGTAACAGGCCAAAAATATTATACAAATTAAGCCAAAAATGTCATAAATGTGCATGTTTTAACGAATTTTAGCGACCTACGAACAATTGTAGGAGGCCTTGGGCCCCCGGCCCCCTGGGGGCCCAGGGTCTTGGGCCCCCGCCCCAGGGTTTTGGGCGCCCGCGGGGCCGGGGGCCGGGGCCGAAAGAAAGCCTCCGGGGGCGGGGGGCCTGGTCAAGGCTGGAGGGCCGGGGGCCCGTGGGGGCCGGGGCCTGGATGTTCGGCCCCCGCACAGGGTTGCCCTAGTCAAAGGACGCCTCCCCCTCGTCATAAAGGACTATCTCCCTAACGACATTTAATAAGAAGATGAGTACGATAATGCCGCCTTTTAGATATGGGCCGCGAGATATATGAAACTGGCCTGTGTCATCACCTTCTTGGCTCCTTTGCC
>JNEY01000832.1:0-13178 GCA_020875895.1 Aphelenchus avenae
TCTCGAACCGTGGTGGCCACGCTCGGGTAGATGCACACAATCGCTAACCCCGCAACCAGACTAGCTGATCGCATCAGGCGCGGACTGGGCAAGTTGGTTCCGATAACGTCTGGCTAGTGCTCTCCGCAAGGGGAAGAACAAAGCATTCAAGGAACAACGACAGTGGGAAGTTTTAGCGTCGACAACTAGGCGAAGACGGTTTCCTGGTTTGACGACGTAGTGGTTGGCGCGCCCGAGTAGAGCTGCTCTACCAGCCGGCGGGCGAGGGAACGGACAGGACGGGCAGTATGTGACTGAACGTAATTGACACGGTAACATTCCAGTCTCCTAGCCTGGGAGGACTTTCGTCTTCCGCAGGTTTCCTGACCGTAAAACCGATGCGGCACGCAGGGCCTGAGCACACCGGCCGGCGGAGAAGGGAAGACAGGACAACACAGGACGACACATCATAGAACATATTAGTCCTAGTGGTCGAATGTGACACTTGTCTTTGACTTTTGTACTGCGAGTGCAACTTACGTCTAGTGTGCACAGTCCGTAGACGACACGATGCGAATGCGATGAGTCGATTCGCTGAGACGAGGAGCTAAACAGCACAATAAGTGACTGTCAACGACAACTTGAAAATGCTATTAGAGCACAAAGAGAGCACTGAGCGGAACTTACCACTTCAGAAGAATCCTTTTTTGGACGACGATGGTCATGTGACCGAAGTATGAAAGGGCTACCAGCAGAGCTTGCGATGGCGCTTCGACGGTCATAGTGTCCCTATCGACCGGAGGTGCTGCTCGATCGCGAGCTAAACAAACACAATAAGTAATTGTGAAGCGTACGGCAAACCCGAAGGTGCTTTTGGAGCACAATGCGATAACGCTGGGCCGGACTTACCGCTTTAGATGTGTCCTTGTCGGACGACGATGGTCCTTGGACCGATGGTTGAAGAGGCTACCCGCAAAGCTAGCAAGGTGCCGTAAGTCGCACATGGCGAATAAAGGCAAGTTCGAGGCGAGAGGAGATGCTTCGACGGTCATGTTGTCCCTATCGACCGGAGGCACTTCTCGATCGCAGAGCTAAAACAGACACAATAAGTTATTGTGAACAAAACGATGAAAGCCAACTGATTACGTTGGAAAGTACTTTAAGAAAAGTAACGAAACAAGAAACTAAGCACTGAATGAATGCAACGACTTAATTAAGCTACTGTTCGAGCGACTTAGGATTGTTGTTGCACTGTGCGGCTTCGCTTTTTGCGACGGCCGAACGGGAAAGTCTTGGCCCTTTGGCCGATTGAGTGAGCACATTGCTCATCGGGACCACTATGTTTTCCTTGGGAAGGGTCCACCGAGGGCTCAGAAACTATTGCGGTACCAGCAAAGGCAATTACCGGCTTACGTGGGGCAGAAGAAGAAGCGCTTGCGCTTACTAGAACGACATGTGTAGGTTTCTGGGTGGGGAACTTATCCCAGCACTTTGGAGCAATATGGCCCCTCCTGCTACAGAATGAACACACAGCACTTTTTGCCGGTTTCACCAAAGCCGTAGCAACTAACGACTGACAAACGACGGTTGTGCCTGACACTGGGTCAGTAGGCTTGCGTGGCGCACTAAGGGCACTGGGTACGGATCGGGGTGGTGAAGCTTTGTCCCAACACTTATCCGCTGTGTGGCCAGTACTCTTGCATAATGTGCAGACACGGATGGTACGGTTGCCAAAGCATTTCCGCGGTTTGTCTTTACCTGCGGTTGGTCGTGCTGGTGGCGGTGACCCCAAGGTCGACTGACTTCCGCTGGTTGTCGCAGAGCCTGGGAACGACGTTGTGGCTTGACGGACGAAGGCGACCCAGATGGTGCCCGAACGACGGTGCTTACTTGGGCAGAAGCAGCATTTGACGTACCTGATAGTGGCTTAGTAGCCAATTGAGAAGCCGACCTTGCCTGTAAACACAATGCCTGTAAACGAGCAGTGAGCTTAGCATCGCTTGAGGAGGACTTACCTGCCCTTTTTGACGAGGAAACTGCCGACGTTTGGGTAGCTGCTGTAGCTCTAGTGAGTAGGCACCTGAAGCTCGGTTTGAGTGTCAGAATCCTGCCTTAGAGGGTTACCTTGCGCTAGGAGCTTGTCCCGGAGTCTTTTGATGACATCCGTCGAGACTTGCGCACGCTTGGCATGTGCTTGTAGCTCGGCATCCTTCAGTTGAAGTTCCTCTTTAAGGCCTTCGACGCGTTGCTTGAGCTGCTCGTGTTCCTGAACCGGAACAACGTTATTAAGCGTAAACTCAACACGCCATTCAGCCTTTTCAGTTTCTAGTTCATCCAACCACCTTATCAGCTGGGCAATTTTGAAACGTACGGGGCTCTCTCCAAAACGTAGTTCGCGAAGAACTTCGTTTTGTGTCAATTCTTCGGCAGGAAGCAAGCTCATTTCGTCAATAAGGCTCTGGTAGAGGTCTTTAAATACCTGTTTCTGCAGGCAATACAGGATCCTCCCGCGACTGACGGCCATCGGGCGCAGAGTGGTTGCTTGCAGCCGGACTTGTTAGCCCAGTGTCGGGGCCGGTATTGACATCGGCTGCACTTGACATTCTGCTTGAGCCTAAAATTGCAGACTTAGCAGATGAACTAAGTGTGTCCACGGTATACAAGAACACAAAGCACAGTCACACGAAACCACAAGAAAGTCGTCCTCGCAAGACGCAAAACTGTAATTGCTAATCGGCAATTCAACTTGGTAGGCTAGGAACGGGAGACCATTTGCCTCAACCAGGAATAACCCACTAGGATTTTGCTTGAGATTGCTACCTCAATTTGTGCTGCTTTCAAGACAATTAGCCTCAGCAATTTTGTGGAGACAGCTGCCTCAATTAGAAATCTGTTTTTTCAAGAATATGCGCGTTAACTGTGGCTCAGTTGTCTAGTGGTAAGTTACGCCGGCCAAGAGCTACCCATGTGGAGGATAGAAGTGTTTTGCTAGGGAATAAGATCGCAGTGCCAATGCAACCCTAGTAATAGCAACACACTTGTGGCCTCTGGTAACAGCTTTGCGCAAATATTCTTTACTAAAACTAAGACTTCTAAATGTGCACGTGGAAAATAACGACAGGGAAAAGTACAGCGGAGAATAAGGGCCCAGTGACGAGCCTAGAAGAACGACGAGGGAATTGCAAAGTGGAGAGAACGACGAGAAGAAGCGGAGCAGAACCGCAGCACAGACACCGGACTCCGAACAACTGAATTTCGAGGCCTTCGGCCTAAAATGGACAGTAGTCCAGACTGAAATCTTCTCGAAATCCCAGTGACTTCGAATGTGTTAAGCGCCCTTGGCGCAACGATGAGCCGCGTGCGTGCTCTCGGGAAGAAGAAGCGACTCACGCCGACGTGTTAGTCGCAGCGACGCTAGTGCCCGATCGATTTATGGCGTCGCGCTGCGCCGAGGGAAGCGTAAACAAGAGGAAAATAGCGGCAGATTATGCTTCGCCAACAGCACTACATTTGCCACAACGCTCGCTATCGTTTCCTATGACTCGCATGTGCGTTCGCTGCTCATAGCTGGAGTGGTGTGATACCAAGTATGTAGTCAAGCAGAGCGCAACTTAAAATGGTAAAGCATTTATTGTAAAGCAGTTACAATTGTCGGACGAACCCGACAAACAGTAGGTTTTATACGAATCCAAACAGTGTCCTAGTAAATAATTTAAGGCGAATTGCTCAACTTGTGCCATTTTTCGCGAGCAAACAATTTATCGGACACTTCTCAGTACTGACAAGACTGGCCGTACGAGTACGCGAATCAGGCTCCCAAAAAATAAACATGCTTTGTAATGTTCATGGCCTTTTGCACAATTTGTGTGTTAAGTCAAAGAACTAAAACTTCCGAAGTCCAGAGAGCTCGAACGCCTAGTACGATGTGCTTTGCTGGCTCTAATGTCTAAAATGAATCGCTTTCATCGCCGGTAAATGGTCACCTTGGGCACTACTTGAACACGCTCTTTTTTGTTCCACTGTCGCGTACTTTTTAGCCCCTTTCCCTGAGAAAACTACAGGGACAAATACATCAGGTTCGGAAGACATTCCGAAGGCATTCGAAATCTGCCAGGCTATAAAACGCCAACGATCAGAGCAAACGGTGCTTATTTTCAGATTTTTGGTGCCATTGGCAACTTAGTTTTGGCTCTGAACCCCATGTGTAATGTCTAGTCTTTCCATGCAGACCGTCGATGCCGTACTGGAAATACTATACGACGGGGTCGCCTAGAAAGTGTATGGTACCGGACGACGATCACTAACAAACTTGCACATGTCGGACCATCAATGGTGCACCGTGAGGCCCTATGGATCCCGACTTCCACTGCCATGCCAGATCGCCGTACTGTACCGGTCCGCCTTTTCCGTGCCGGCTCGACCTAATGATACGGGTCTCATGTGCAGTTCCGGCGGCTTTAATGCAGTGTTCTGGAAAATATTAACATTCCGCAACACATGTTCCATACCTAACATCCTTACTGTGCCATCCCGCCTGTGTCCGTCCCGGACCGCCTTACGTGCCGTACCAGCCCATGTATCTATGCCTGGTCACCCGTGCCATAGCGACCTGCCTTACTGTATCGGACCGACAGTGTCGTACCGGGTCACCTTTTCCTCTACCGCAGTGCTGCATGTGCCAGACGGCCCTGCCGTACGCGCCCGCCTGCATCGTACAGATCCGGTCCTACCATGCTGCCTACGCAACTTCTGGTCGCCTACGCGGAACCGTCAATACGGTACCGGCCCGTCAGTGCCGTACATACTACCCTGTACCGCACTAGTCGGCAAAAATTCGGCATATATAAAAAGTACGCACAAGGCATTTTTGATACCGTATTTACTCTAATAGAGGCGCAGTTCTAATAGAGGCGCACTCTCCAATAGAAGCGCAGTTTTAGATTGTGTGAAAAAAATAGAAGCGCACTGTCTAATAGAGGCGCATGTCTCCAATAGAGGCGCATCCACTGGACGGTAATTTTCAGTCTCCGACGAATGTTTGTAGCGTGGACCCATGGACACACAAAGAATGAAGAATAAATGGGTAAGAAATGCAAGTCTTTTGAAATGCTGAACGTTTTACTTAAAAAATACAAGCAAGGGAAAGCCCAAAAGATGCAGAAAAACCATAGAAAAGCATCGATTATGTTCAGATTTTGACGATTTTTGGCCGACTTTGGGTGGAGTTCGCTCAGTATTTTTGTGTTTCGATAGTGTGCAAAAATAGAGGCGCGCTCTCTATTAGAGGCGCAGTTTTTGACAGTGTGCAAAAATAGAGTCGCCGCGCCTCTATTAGAGTAAATACGGTATACATATATACCTCCCGTGTATTCGACTGGACGCTTAAGTGACGAAACTAGGCGCCGCTGATGGGTTAACTAACACCGTCTGTTTACTGAGCCATCTCCTTGACACGAGCAGGTTTTAAGCTACAATTCGTTAAAATAAGTGAAACTTTTTTAAATCGCGCGTCCCTAGATACACAAGATAGCGGACAAAAGCAAAAAAATTAGCGAGATGAGCATCACGGTGTGCTCGTGACCGATCGCATCAATTACCGACATCGTGGTGGAGGCACGCACCCTTGGAACTGGAACAAACTGCGGATACACGACGCTCACTTACTATGCGTGTCGCGCGTCTGCATTGTGGGAACTGATGTAGCACGTTACTGAGAAATATCCGTTTGTGTGCCCAGGAATTGACCTGGGTACCGTTCCGGTAGCTCTTAAGTAAACCTTGCTATAGTGTTCATGTCCCATGCGGTCTTAACGTTATTGTCCCAACATATTTCGTGATTTTTACTTGTCGCTGTTCTCCCGAATGACTTACATACCCGTCAAACATTTGCACGAGAAGGTTTTTTCTTCGCAATTTTGACAAAGCAAAAGAACTACTATTGCGTTGTAGAGCTTTGTCATCAAAATTCCTGTACTTCAGCTGCAAGGTAGTTTTTATACACATTCTGCACACGTAATATTTTTTGCATGCCTACGGAACGCCAAATTCAAAAGCCAACCGGTATGGCGATCGCAATGGAAGCATGCTTACAATGCAATGCGCATGAAGATGTTTGCGCAGTTTTTAATATTTGCCGCCAGAGATCAGTTTGCATGATCTAAGTTGGAACGGGCGGAAAACGCATTCTTCAGGATGGGGGGGGGGGGGGAAGCATCTGTCCGTGCCGGGTGGAATAAGTTGGCAGTTTGAACAAACCCCGTTTTTCACCTGTGGTATGTAATATCCAAATGGCCCGAACGCTGTAGCGAAGCGTATATTACTAACGGTAGAAAACGAAGCCGGTACTAAATTTTTTAGCAAGGACGTGTGGACGCAGCTTTTCAAAAGTTACTACAAACTCTTTGTGTTTGATGAGTATGTGTATGCGGCGGAATCAGTTTTAAAAGTTTTATATTTTTAAGTTTAAATCGCAGCGGAATTCTACGAAAGCAATTTTATAGCTGTTGGCTAAATGATATTTTACGCCCCGCAATCGATCAAAACTTCACAGGTTTGTATAGCGCGTAGCACGAGCGTCAGCACCTGACAGATTGAGCAATATTCTACGATTAACAGCACTCTGTTGTAGTTGTAGTTGTTTGTAGTAATGTTGTTCTGCATTCCTTGCAACGTTTCTTATTGACAATTTACATCCGTTTCTCTACGCCACATTCTGTGCTGGTGGCGATTTCTCGATCCGACTTCTAGGGTTGGTCCTTCTAGTCCTTCGGTCCCGTTCGTTCCTATTTTGGACACAATACCGAAGTGCCCGAAGTGCGTAGAGTAAACATTTTTCTTCCTCTTCATCGGTTTTTTTTGTCAACGATTTTAGTGCAGCCCAGTGGGGTGACTTTTCCCTGCACAACTACATTCTTTAAGCAGCGGTTGCCAGTGCTCGGTAAAAGATATGACATAGCACCTACGAGACGTCAGATGAGCTCGATTTTCCTTTAATTATATTATGTCCTTGTGAACGAGCATCATTCCTTGTCAAGCTTGACTTCAACGTGTTGCAGGCCACTGAATTGGCAATCGTCTTTTTTTCCTAGTTCTTCTTGGTCGCAGTAATAAGGCCTTAATAATAATATCGTATCTCTGTGGCGTCGACATCTAATGCCATGAGCGAAGTAACTCAGGTTCGGGACTGCGCCGCTTGGCATCTGTACGAGGCAGGACAGGTTTAGGCTAAATGTTCGAAAAATGTTAGGTTCGAAAAATGTTCTGAAGGCATCCGAATTCTGGCAGGCTTTAAAATGTCAAGGATCAGAACAATTATCCAGAATATTTGGTTTTTGTTTTTCGATTTCTGCCCTGATTTTACGTTTTTGATAAATTTTGGCCAAATATTTCTAAGAAAACATGTAAATTTTGCAGTTTTTCGACGGCAGCGGGCATTTGATGCTTTCAACAAGAAATTTGCGCCAACTTTCGGACCATTCGTTGGCAATTTTAGGCAAAAATAGCCCAAAAACAAAAATAAAACAAAAGCATAACGCTCAGCGGTATGGGCGGACTGTAGGGGAGGTTTTGGTACTATCGTGCCGTAGGCGCCGCTTGCCTGTTCACGGCTCGTCGTTAAGCACTGATGGGGATTGAAGATCTCTGGGTAGAAGATCTCAATGACAATTTTTTGTTATTTGTCTACTAATTTTTGTGATCTACGTATTCCATTGGAATTACTCTTTGTTGCGTGCTTCTGCGTACGCTACCCTTCGCTACCGCTTAGGGCGCAGCCATGTCTCAAAGATTGAACAATCACGCTCGATGTGTTCTAAGTTTTATTTTACTTTTATCATAGTACTAATCCGAAATCCCCTTTCGATGTACGCTCTGAATAAATTTTTTCTGCCGCTGGCCCTAGTATCCAGAGCATCGCTGCCTTCATTGAGTTCTTTTTTTGTTAGAAATACAATTTTTTTTGTTTCTCAGCGTATGTTAACTTTTTGCAGCTCATAAAGTGTCACCGGGAGCATGACTGTAAGTCAACTTTGAGCGGTCGAACGAGAATCGGCGTCAATCGGCGGATGTAAGTTGCGTTCTGACACCTCTCTGCACCGACGTTTGTTATTTGGTGCGGCAATGTCATCTCTACTGAAAATTAGCGAATACCACTTGACCTTGTTGATGCAGGATGTGGGTCCTGCATCAGGTTTTTTCTGAAATAATTGTTTTACCTTGTTAAACCAGAGATACACCAAAACCAATCGTTAATAATATGGGCTACTTGTACAATCGCTGGCGGGCGTCGCCATTGATGCGGTATCTCGCGGAAAAGTGTCATGACTCGCTTCGATCTACTATGCTCTTTTTCTTAGACAAATGCATGGAAATTCCATGCTCCTTGCGCTTGCTTGTTTGTAAGTAAAGTATCTCTGCCGTGTGAGACGGAAGCTCGATACGATACGAGACGGTCAAGGGCCGAATAGAGCCGGAGTCGTAGTCGCAGTCAGGAATCTGTTCGTGGGTTGCGAAGTGACATGCGAGTCCCGAACTTAGCAAAAAATTCTTTGATGGCGGACACCACAGATACGAAGAAGTACGTTGTCAGGTTTTACGCGTTATCCGAAAACTATTTCAATGTTGTAGGTTCCATACATGGCACGGAAGAACGTTCGAGTAGTGACTAGTGGTTCAAGATCTGGCGTCAATAAAGATCAAGCATTATCTCATAAGCAACGCTTTGCGGACCATCGACTGCCACGTGAATTGGCGGAGAGCACATCAAAATGCTTCGAGGCAAGCGTAAAACCGAAGGTTGTCCATGTTTTCGACAAAATTCAAATGGTCTCGTACGTTATAGTCCCCACTCTATTTGTTAATTACATACTGCTGGGTAATCTAAAACATAATACGACGAACTGAAGGAAGTGTCAAAAATGTCGTTCTAAACGCTCGGATGTAGTATGCACGTGACGGGTGACATGCGCGTAGCGCCACGAAATTTGTGCGTTGCGCCAGTGGCGCCACGTAATTTATGGGTTGCGCAATGTTGGTTTTTGGGTTGCGCGAATGCGCATGCGTCATTTTGAGGTGTGCATGCGTAAATTGTGCGTGCACACGTGATTTTTGGCTACATGCGCGCATGCGCATGACGAGTTTGTGACGTGCGCAATTGGTAATGTGCAACCTTTTTGGCTTGTCGCAGCAATTGTTGCCGAGCGGTTTTGGTTGATTGGTGACAAAAGCGCTGTAATTACATTATTTGTTCCGAGCGCTGGTACGCTTGTAAGTACAGTAACTTTCCCTTTGCGTGGACGCTCATTCCGAGCGCCCGATGCGCGTTCGTTACCGTCAATTCCAGTTTTTCCTTGTGACTGAACATTGCGTCCGAGCGTGACGCAACGAAAACGAAACTCGAACGAGTGTAAAGCCCTGGTAATGACGGGCCTCTTCGTGTCCTAACGAGCCGGCAAAGATGTTGGTTAGAAAGCAGCAGTGGGAACAAATATCCGGCTAAAACGGCTAGCGCAGCATGACATTTGATATGTACGCAGCAGGGCTGGGGACTCTAAAAAACGAATCCGAAACCAAATCCGAAGCAAAACGGCCGATTTTCCAGATCCTAATCCGATTTTTCGAAGCTTGCTTTAATGACGACCAAAACCGCGGAATGGAATGGAATCACAAAACTGACGCAAGTCTGGCGTCCATTCGAAAACGATGCTAATGTTTACCAAATAATTGGCTATTATCCACTAAATTTGCACCTACCCATTCATACTTAGTTTACACCAAAAGATTCGGAAAATCGGTACCATTTTCGAAAACCAAATCCGAATCCAAATCTCCATCCATGGTACGCAGCTTTCATGGTTTCGTCGAGGTTTTCTTATGAGACTAGGAGAACTGTTGGTAAACCTACCGCATGTTCCTAACAACGGACGCGCTTCTTGCGAATATGGCTCTAGATATCCAGAGATTTTCTTGTGGCCGCTAATACCGTAAAATCTCTCACGTAAGAGCGGCTCTTATGTGTGCAGGCACTTATCATTGAATGCGTAAATGGACGTCTGGTGGATGGCAATGGCGATCCTAAAGGGAGGTCGCGGAGGAGAGCGACCCCCCTCCCCACTGGCCGGGCCTTTGGGCCGGCGCAACTGAAACCTCTTACATCACGTGCCATCGCCTTGCGACCTTCCCCCTGTGACACCAAGAAAGCGACCATGCGACCCTTCTCTAGCTGATTCCTAGGAGCGACACTGGGGGATGACGACAGGTTTTTAATGCCTAAGACACCAAGGGCAACGGCCCTGTGTTTTTTACCGTTGTTTATTATCGCTCTTTTTGCTTATGTATTAGCCGTGTTTTTGCCTGTTGCATGAGATTCCGATGACGGCTGCAGCGTCTAATCATAAACGTGTTGGGATTGAAGTGGTCTTTTCAAATCAATTAACTTGAAGATAACTCTTGATCATTTTTGGACTTGCCACAGAGTTTGCAAATTATGCATTTGAGCCTGCTTTCGTATTCCTTTGTGTCTGCTCTGGCGTAATAAAGAGTTTTGCATGGAACCCGTGCCCGGCACGGCATGGTACATAGTACATAAAATCCCGTTGGCCAACATTTGTAAATGAAGGGGACGCTCCTATGATAACTGGAACCGACGTGCACGATACATTTTAGGTTTCTATGTTTAGCTAAGAATTATATGTTTCTATGTCGTAACGTTCGAAGGGTAGCAGAAGTTAATTCTACGAGGAATGGGCGAGTATAGTTAAATACTATTGGACGAGCATATATTTTTTTTTGGTTTTAAAAGCATGAATCAGCACAAATGACTGTAACAGCCAGGTCTTTCGTCTGCCACCGAAAACATCCTCTAGGACTTCTTTTAAGCACGTTTACTTGGCATGTCACATGTTCAAGCAAAAAGTTGAGCGGCATGTGGCGTAGAAATACACGACCAAGTGGATTTAAACATGTCGTAGCTGGTGCGGTCGAATATGAGTCGCAACATCTAGCAAATGCCTTTTTTGTCGACACGTGTTTTGGACAATTGACTGTTTTAATGGCTTTGTGAGAAAGTCATGTGAGTTCTTTTGTCGACCTTGGTGCAATTTGCTCTTTTCTGTTAGTCAACTTGACGTATGCCATTCGCATAAAATATTTCTGTAGCACTTAGGCAAGACGGTATGTCTATCCTGTGTCCTGTGCCCTAAGACAGGATATATTCTGTGTTAGGATAGCATGCCATTTTGATCTCGATGGGCGCTATAGTTTTCGAGTATGCAACGAAGCAGATCAATTTCGCCTATGCTACAGGATGAAGTCTGTTCTGTCTGCTCCCGTTAAGTGTTCATTCCTGGCTGCAGGCCTAGCACTCAATGGAAAGGAATGCCGCACGCGGGCACAGCTGTTGAACGACAGGTTAATGGTCCATTTGATCAAAATTATGTCTTATTTGCGTATACCTTGCGATACCTAGTATTTATTTTCGCTGTTTTTGCTTCTGTATTAGCCACTGGTATTGTATTTTTGTAGTGTTTCACTTCGGTCGAGCTTCAAAAAAGGCATCGCGTCGGCTAGCATGAGTTTCAACGAAAACTGTCCGGAAGACCAGGGGCCTAGTTCAATGGTAGGAAATTGGAAATCTGAAATCCAGTTGGATTTCCAATTTCCAGTCATCTGGTTTCAATTCTCCATGTCGGTTTCAATGCTTTCCCAATTTCCAGTTCAAGCGACCCCATATAGAAGCCGACCAAATTTTACATTCAAAAAATAGAAGCCGAGGCTCTAATACAAGCCGAGGCTCCAATACAAGCCGGCTCCTAATAGAAGCCGGAACTTTTGAAATCGCGCCCGTGCCCTGCGCAATCGATAACGCTCGATTGAGGAGGCGCTCGTGCTGGATGATGAAGATGCCGCTCTCCTGGACGTTTCCGACTCCGACATGGATGACGGCGAGGGTTCCGACAGCGATGTTTCCTTTGAAAGCGAATCTTCGCCGGACGTTGATGTCTCGCAGTCTCACGCCACGAATACGGGACCATCGAAGATTGGCGGTGGATGCACCTACAAACCAGACTGCGAGTGCACTCTTTGCGAGGACTCCGACTTTTAATGAGTTACATTTGCGTTACCCGTTATTAAGTGTCTTCCTTCATGCATTCTCACGTTTAATATGAGTAAATTTGGATCACTTTACCCACCTACCTACCAGTGACCAGTCAAGTTGTGCGCAAACGATACCCTACTTCTAACTGAATGAAAATGTCTCGCTTACCAGTGCAGCAATTAATATGAGCGCAAAGATAAATTGAGGGTAATGTAGCATGGGACTTAACGTTCATTGCACTCTGTGTAGCTTGTGCTGTCATGCCACCTCGTGCGACCACTAGTGCGTCTGATTGCAGTGTCCATATAAGCTGCTACGATAACGACCGAGTCAGTCATGAAGTAAACACGAACAATGTGAAACCATCTTTCCGCTCCCTGGCTACAGGGAACGTCCAGAAATTATGTTAACATAACTAAGCCGATTTTTGACCCCCCTTGTTAACACTGCGTAGTGTTAATTTTATAACGGTTGTTAACAACCGGCTGACACCCCTGTTATGCTAACATAATTTCTGGACGCTCCCTAGGGAAAACTGGAACAGTCGACTTAGAGTGTGCCGTACGCTTGTTTCTCGCGCAGTTCAACATCGTTGAACTGCGTCTTTCATCATCAACATCATCGCATGCGACTTGCTCCACCTTTCGCAGAATGAAGGGACTATCGGACTGGCGGATCCAGAAAAAAATTAGGACAACTTCACCTGATCGGCCATCCGTCTTGCGCCTGCCGAACCACTTGGGAAGGTCTCAGTCATGCGTGTCTGCTTGAAGTTGCCCTTTGACCCGGTCCGCGAGACTTTTTTAAAGGAGTCTCGCGCTGCTCTGTTGCTCTGTTGCCAACGCAGCCTAAAACAGCATATAAGTGGAACATGAATACCGTGGTGAGAAGGCACACGGACTACCGTAACCAGTTAATATGCGTTAAGAACAGACGCATATGCGTTTCAAGAACTCACAGTACTTTTGGCTAGGGTTCGGGATTACCCCCCCCCCCCCGTACCGCACTCGGTACTGTACTGCCCCCCCGTACCGTACCGTACTGACCCCCCCCCCGTACCGTACCTCCGTACCGTACCACGTACGGACGCAGTACGGTACGGTAC
>JNEY01000832.1:13223-42255 GCA_020875895.1 Aphelenchus avenae
CCTCCCACGACTAACAATGCCATCTACATTATGCGTTAAAAAGGTGTTAGATACGAATGCATACCCGTCATTTTTGACGAAATTTGTCGTATTTTGGTCAAAAGTGCCCAAAATTTGCTCGATTTCGGCTAAAAATGGGCATTTTCTGGCCTGCAATACGGTACGGAATACGGCGCCGTACTGGGGGTGCCGCAACCCGTACTGATCCATAGCCGTACCGTACTCCGTACCGTAGAATACGGTACGGAATACGGTACGGCTGCCGAACCCTACTTTTGGCAAGGGCTGAGGTTGGGACTGGGAGATGACCGGGACCCGAACCCCAGGATTCCGGGACCGGGGCTGCAGCCCTGCTTTCGGCATATTATGCTTTGACATTTGCTTAATACAAAACAGTTCCTTCCTTATCAGCCTACCATCTTTTTGACGCCCATAGCAACATGTTTATCTTGCTTTGAAAAGCATGGAGATCTTGCGAATAAAACAATAACGAGGGTTCCCGCCCACTAAAACCTCGGCCAAATGCATTTTTGCAGCGAGTGCGTTGCGGCTCCAAATCTCGATTGAGTTTGCATCTTTGCTTCACTTCACGGTATGCTCGACACCGGAATCTTTGTACGAACAACCGGGGGCTAATCAAGTCGGCAATAATTTTCACAGTTCCCAGCATACGGCGCACAGCTACACGGCCAGGTTTTAGTGGAGCGTGACAAATAAATTTCGTGCAATTCTTAGAGCCAGCAAAACGGGATAATCAGCAGAAGATCACTTCGTTCGCCGAAAGTTATGGACTACCGCAGACAACACGTGGGAACAGGTTTTAAGTAGAATCCGCGTCGATGAAAATGTCAACCTTTTGTTTAATGATTGATAACATGCAAAATCGCATTAACGCCATCTGTGGTCAGCAAGTCGCGAAATATGAAAAGATCTGGAATATTTCCAATCGCCAGGAAGTGCCAGCATGGCACGTTGCCGAGCAGGTCATGGAAGGAGGGTTATAATGTGGCACGTGGTTTTGTCTTTAGCGCTAAACTTGCACAGTGATGTTGTTGACTAGAAAGCTTGGCAAAAGTGTTCAATTATTATCTCGTTTTATTACTTGCTTGCTCAAGAAAAAGGAATCGTGCTCGACTTATGTGAATGTTATCATGGTTCCTGCTTAAAAATTGTCAAATTTCCGCCTTGTCTGGCTGGGAGTTTTTGCTGAGTTATGCCTCCGTTTTTCGAACTCTAAACGGCTTAATTGCGCATAGGCAAGAACCCATCGGCAGTTCACGAACAATATGTCTAATACGACCGATGTTCGACGACGCACAAAAGCATATTAATATCTCCAAAATGTCTAAGTGGAAGGTAAATTGCCAATTGAAAACACGCAGTTAGGCGTGGACGGCGATGGCGGCGTGCTCGGCGCGCAGGTGGGATTCTTCATCGGTGCATAATCCCTGTTACTGCTTGCTCTTACTGCTGTTTTTATTTGTGAGGATTGGCGACATCAACCAATATAAGACGTATCAATGTAGTAAATCTGTCGTCAGTCCCAAGTAATTTTCTTCGAGAAATTATCCGACAAAACTGTCGACTCGGCTCGCATCCGGCATGACCGGTCCTGCAGGCGTCACTTAGTGAATGCTAATGCTTTGTCAGGATGATGGGCTCTTTGCGCCGTCTTGGTATGTGACTTGTTTCTGAAGCCCGAAAAGCTATTCATGTATACTTTCAGTTAGCTACGAATGTTTATTATCGTTATGCCGAAAACAGATTTGAGAACAGTTACCAGTATCGTGCTGCTCAGCTTGAAATCCGCAAGGAACAGAAGCTGCAACAGGTTTTTGTCTACAGCTTCGTCCATAATGTTTGTTAGCTTAGTAAATCAAATACTCTTAATAAAAACTCCTTTAATTATTTTAATAATCTCTCTTTAATCGGGGAGAAAAATTGATATTCAATTTTAATAAAAGTCTAATATACTATAAGATGGAGTTTAATCGAAATTTATAGTTTTAGTTTTAGCAAATTAAAGGGATTTACCGCGGGAGCGCCCTTGTTGCCCAGAATCTAAGCTACCTGACAAACGCGGCTAGACCAAGCACGGGTATCCACCGGTCATTTTTGTGTTGTACGCTAGGCGGATTCTATGTTGTGTGTCTAGGATTCTCTGGCTGTTGCATGCGAAGGCAGCAGCCGAGCAGCCTATGTACCAGTTAAAGGTCGGCGAAGAGCAGGCACTGAAAGCGGCACAGGCAGAGCGGCGGATGCGTCTGACACGCTTTCGCTCATATGATTTCTAATTAATGCAGAGTTGGGATATTGTTGAGGAAAAGAGTAGACCTTCGCAGAGGCATCATTCAACGAAACGACAAAATACACGTACCATGCGTGGTGCTCTTCAGCGGACAGGTGAGCTGAGCACATTCATTTTTCAGTGCTGTTTAGATCGACCGAGGACCACGAGCACCCAGTGACTGCATAAAAATTTTTGCCTAAAATTGTTGGCGTCGCAAAAAAATTTGATTTTGCAGGTACTTTATACCGCTGTAATGCAGGTACCTCAAGCCGTTTCATGAGTTTCATGGAACGGTTGAAAATGCGCTAACAATAGAAAAACTCGGTCCATTACCCACAAGGTTATAGTTAAAAACAAATACGGTTACTAGACAAGCCTCGCCAGGTATCGGCGAAAAGCCTTGCATTCTCGTTTTTTCCTGTTGCTGTCAGACATTCTAAGCCTAGTGTAGGCCACGACTTTGGCATTGGCGGAACCGAGACAATTAGACAATGCTTAGGTCGGAAACAAGCTGGCTTTGCTCATAAACTTTCTTTCTTTGTTGAAAAATGAATAATCTGCTCTATCAGGTTCTTTACGTGAACCTTCTCAAGTGTACCACAGTGCCTGAGATATCGTCGCTGATAGCAGCAACAAAATATTTACTCAATCACTGTCCCGGTACTCGTTTGTTGCGTATTCTTGCTCAAACTAGGCACAAAGAATTTTTATTGTCTGGCAATACGAAAACACCGTTCGTTTTGCATAAGGGATCGTTTCAGAAGGGGTAGGGGGTTCGTGAAGTCTCCTGTTTACACGTTATGTAGAGCCCAATATCGCATGCATGCATTGTGTATTTGGAGAAACTGTTAGCCGATGGAGAGTGGGGTGGAATTCTGTACAGGTCAGAAGGGAGCATCAGACTTTAGGTTCATTCGTAGCAAACATGCAAGCGAGAGAAGAGGAAGGACATACAATCAGAGTTTTTGTGCCGTCATTGGAAAGCTACCTTCTCTCACCTAAACGTAGCAATCCATTTGTCAAATCATGAAGAAATGCGATAATCTTGCCTATAGCATGCTTCACATAGGGGTCAACAACCCTGTAAGGGGGCCGAGACCTCCGGCCCCGGGCCGCCCGCGGGGCCGGCGACACCGGCCTCCGGCCCCTTACAGGGTTGGGGGTCAAGAAGAGTTGGAATGCTGGTCTAACAAGAATGTGCGTCTAAGGGGTTTTCCCGTAAGGGACTCCGAAAATAACGCACATTTTCGTGTTGGTAATTTAAAGTGGGCATAAGGACTTCTGGTCTTGTACCATATCGATCCACGGGTCCAGTCCATCGCCAATACGTACTGTCGCCGCAAGAACGACTACAGGTTTTTGACTAGCGTTTTTAACTCCAGGAACCCGTTAGTGCGCTAACGCTTGTTTGGCAATGGGCTGGTGCAAGCTGCTAAGTCCGGCTGTTGACCCTTGAAGTCCTCCGCGAAGGCTTCGGCATTTTTTAGAGTCCTTGCGATTGTCTGGATGCTTCCTGGAGGCTTCGGAGTGGTCTGGAGGCTTCAGAGTGGTCTGGAGGCCTCAATGTGGTCTGGAGGCGTCAGAACGGTCTGGCGGCTTCAGAGTGGTCTGGAGGCGTCAGTGTGGTATGGAGGTTTTCAGAATGGTCTGGAGACTTCAGGATGGTCGTTCTGAAGGCTTCGTTCCGGAAGCTGATCGGCAGCATCGGGTGGCGATCGGAAGTCGACCGTAAGCATCGGACGGCGATCGGAAGTCGATCGTAAGCATCGGACGGCGATCGGAAGTCGCTCGTAAGCACCCGACGACGATCGGAAGTCGGTTGCAGCGATTCTCGGCACCCGGCAGTCGTCTGCAACGTTTAGTGGGTAACTGGATGTCGATCGCGAGAGTCTGTCGGCGTTTTCGATGATCGGACGGTGACCGATATCGGAATGCGACGGTCAGGACGATGGAGCCTTCAATTCGAGCATTGTGTCGGAGTGGTTCGGCGTGAGTCTTCAAACAGAGCATTCCGAACGGGTCGTTCGGAGCGAAGTTTTCTGAGCGAAGCTCCAGAAAAGATTGCGATTTTCGGCACACTTCCGAGCGAAGAAAGACTTGCGATTTTCAGCGCACTTCGGAGCTGAGCATTCTGTGCGGTGGCTCTGAGCGGAGATCTTTTCGGTTCTGGGCCTCCGGCATGGTGAAGGCTTCGAGCTGGAGTCGACTTGAACTCCAAGTTGGATGATGTTGGAGGCTCCAGGATGGATGATGTTGGAGGCTCCAGGATGGTGGTTGTTGGAGGCTACAAGTTGGAGGCTACAAGTTGACACATCAGATCGAAGATGTCGGCGGCTTCAGACTTGGAGCACAGGTCGAAGCTGTTGGAGCGTCGGAGGCTTGTAGGCGGAGCCTTTCGAAGTGCTCTGGGGCTTCTGGAGGCTTCGGTGTGCTCTGTAGGCTGCGACGCTGGTGGCTTCGGCTTTGGGGGATTTGACTCCGGACGAATAAGCTCTTGAGCGTTGTTCGGCTCTGGAGGGTTCAGCTCTGGAGTGTTGTTGGGCTCTGGAGGGTTCAGCTCTGGAGTGTTCGATTCTGGAGGGTTCAGCTCTGGAGTGTTTGGCTCTGGAGTATTCAGCTCTGGAGTGTTTAGCTCTGTAGTGAACGGCTCTGGAGGATGTAGCTCTGGAGTGTTCAGCTCTGGAGGCTTCAAGATTTGTTGGAGCGGCGGAGGCAACGGAGGCTTCAGCACGAGTTGGAGCGACGGAGGCTTCAGAAGTTGTTGGAGCGACGGAGGCCACGGACGCTTCAGAACGGTTTGGAGCGGCGGAGGCGACGGAGGCTTCCGAACGAGTTGGAGCGACGGAGGCTTCGGTGGTCGGATGTACGAGGGCTTCGGAGTCTGGAGCAGCTATGCTGGACGTGGTGGGGACATCGAGGTCAGCTTCGGAGATTGGAGGAGTAGGAAAAGAAGTGGAGACGACCAGCGTGGCTGTAGCCGTAGCGGACGGAGTGTGGAATGCGTCACCGGTGACGAAGTGAGTTCCCGACCAAATCGAAGTCCGGAAGGCAACGGGCTTCGGTAGGCCGGTTGGTGGAGCCTTCATGTCCTACTGAAGCCGGAGGAAGTAGGTCGTCCCTCTGTAGCTTCGTACGCCCGTGTAGCGGTGGTTCCGGGCACTTCAGGAAGGTGGATAATATTCGTCCTACGGCGTGACAGCAAGCGCTGGTGTGAGAGTCGAGTGGAGAGCCTTCTTTATTCGTCACATGCTCGTGGCGGGTCCCCGAAGGGACTGGCGCCCAGTACAAAGTTAGCGCTGCTTATATAGGCAGCGGATGGGCGGAGCAATGGCATGGCACGGGCGGGTGGTAATCTATCAACGGTGTCCCGGAGGGCTTCGCCGGCTTACGCCAGCTCCGCCCTCCGTGACGGAATGCACGTGGACAAGGCATGTCGGGGGCACATCGGGCGCACATCGGGGAATAACCACTAGTTGACAACGGGCCAAGTCTGGCGATGTGTCTAGGGTACTACACTGACTAGCCGAATCAAATTATCTTCGTTCATAATAGGGCCCGTTGGTACAAAAACCGGTTTATCTGACAGCATACCTATAACTTTGCGGCGGGCGAATACCACCGCAATCGTAAGGGTCACCCCTTTGCTACTTTTCGGACCCTTCGAAGTTTTTTTTGGGCGGGGCTATGCCCGCCACCGCCCAAAGCGTCGATGATGCTAAAGACTGACTCTTGCCTTCGTCAACCATTAGGCCTATGAGCTCCCGTGTGGATCACTTCAGAAAGGTTAAAAGAAATTGTAGAAAAACAATATTATGAAAAATTTCCCGTTTGCCCCTTCAAAGAATGGGATTGGAATCGCGAAGTACTCTCGAGAACATCCCTATGGGGGCCAGGGTATTATGTGGGGGGGGGGGGGCAAAATTTCATGGTTCATTATGGGGGGAGGCAACCTATTTTCAATAAAAACAAAGTTTTTTCATCGTAAAGCATTTTTACACTGTTTTCTAAGGTAAAAAAGGTTGCCCCCCATAATGAACCATGTAATTTTGCTCCCCCCATAATGAAGTGCCCCCCATTGGGAAGCAGTACTTACAATTCGTAGTAAAAATTTAGTAGATTAGAATTTACTACTAGTTATCTAGTAGTCGTCTAACAAGCATCTTTTACGCCTACTGCAATACCAAGGCTAGCGCGTACCAAAAATTGTTGGCATTTGCGATTTCCGAGAGTCTGGATTTATGCTAGTAGGTCTCGATCTCGGTCTCGGTCGGATTTCTTAGTTCCGGTCCCATTTCGAGTTTTGAAATACTCTGTCCCCGATTGGTAAAACGGGTAATACCGTCTCCCGTTTTGGTCAAAGTATATGCTTTGTTGCTCGAGATTCATTTATTTCACCCATTACGTTTGGGAAAAGGGCGCAGCAGTACCTCAGAATGCTATGTTCGGACAGGTTTTCGCGAATCACAAAACATTTAAGCGGCAGCCCCACCTGTATCACGGGGCAAACGACCCACCGCAGTAAGTGTTGTTTACGTCAATATCGAATACAACTTTATGGAAAACTTCAGAGTAGCAATCGACAGCCGTACCGTATTACGGGCCGTGCCCGTACCCGTATAATATGCATACGGCATATGGTACCGGGGGGAGGGGGGAACAGTACGGCACAGTATATGGTACGAGGGCGTATTACGAGCCGTACTTGAACCCGTATTTTTGGTAAGGGGGACCCTTTGATGACAAAAAGTTGAATAAAATTTGAAACTTTTTTTAAAGAAAAAAGCAGAAACAGATAATTTTTGCGAACCAAAAATGCCCATTTTCGTATACGAGTACAAGCCATGTGCTACCTGGTTGCCCATCAGTATGTCTTTTTTATTCTTTTTGTTGAATGATAGCGTAATTGGGGCGAATTTCTGTCGGTGCAATACGGGTTAAAATACGGGCCGTATTACGGTATGGGTACGGCATATGGTACGGGGGGGGGGGTAAATGTCGATCTCTACTTCAGAGTATTTTTGTGTCTTTATGGAAAGTTATATCTGTAGTAGTTTTTTCTTCATTCCTTTTATGCCGAAGGCCATAAGGCGCTGGCTCGATTGCGTAAGCATGCCTGGGAGGAGCGATATGCCACCAGTAGCCATCGGCTAAAGTACTGTTGCCGTTTTGAAGTGCTCCGCTGTATCGTCGATCAGATTTTAAGTGTAAATTTAGTTACTTTTATCGGGCTGGCATTGCTTGAGTTTTTCTTCATTTGTTCATACGTCGTAAACAGCGAAGTTAGGCCGGCGTTTGATTCTCTCCGAGAGTTTTGAGTCGCTGTGTCTAAATGCAAGATTAAACTAGTGTCTCGAGCCTTGTCTACCAGGACTGGGTGGACCGCCTGCAGGTTTTCGGTTTCTTAATTAAAACTCACTTATTCCGGTTTTTGGACCTCACCGACGCATACGACATAAAAAATATGCAAGTGCCGGAAGCAGGGATGCATTCTGATTCTGATTCTGAATTCTGAAAATTCTGACGTTTTTGCCAATTCTGAATTCTGAATTCTGAAAAAGGGCCAAAATGTCAGAATAAGCACTAGGTAAAATGACATTTTGGGGGACCGCCGCTAGGCGCCGCCCGGACGAATTTTGGACTTGTTTTGAGCAAATTTCGCCCAAATTTCGCTGGTATCGCCTGCGGCGGGCCATGTTCTAGGCAATGTCATGTTATAGTCCTGTCCTGAAACCCGTTCTAACAAGCCTAAGCCCGTGTTTACGAAAGAGGCGCATTTTCGACAACATGGGGCCGCCCAGGAAGTCTAATAATCTTTACACGGCCTTTTGTTACACCACTCATTCACCCTAATGTGGTACGTCTAAGTCCACAAATAGTTCAAAACGGCCCGCTGCAGGCGATACCAGCAAAATTTTTATGTCCATATTTGAGAAATACAGCCAAAATTCGCTCAGGGCGGCGCCTGGCGGCGGGCCTATTTTACCTAGTGCAGATACCTAGTATGTAAGCCCGAATAAGTAAGCGTTAGCTCGACCGGCCCCCTGCACTCCTGCAATACAATGTAACATGATGCCTGACCTTATCCACCACCTGCAATGATTACATAGTACGTGGACGCTCCCTTTTGGGCAAAGTACCAAATTCTGAATTCTGAAGATTCTGACGTTTTTGGTGATTCTGAATTCTGAATTCTGAAATGAAAATCCGATCAGAATGCATTCCTGGCCGGAAGGCATGTCATGATCGAATAACTGTTCTTTTTAAATAAAAAGATGTGAAATAATCATTCAGCTCTGAAATAGTACCGTCTGAAGAACGCGTATCTGAATTTAAAAAAATTACTTAGGTCATTCGTTATGCGAAATTCAGTTTGCGCGCATCAAACTTAAAGCGTACATTTTGACCCATTCATTAATGAAAGTTAACACCTACATTAGACATGCGGATTGTTACTTTACCGTGCATATCACAACTTCCAACTGTACGGGTGCACCAGAAGAGCGAAGAGCGCTCTTTACAGTAGAACTTCTTTCTTCTTCTGAAAATTGAGCTTGGAACTAGAGCGGTGCTCGCTGTTCGTCTCTCTTTTGGAGTCGAAGTTTTGGAGACAAGACTCGACACAGACTTGGTTTTAAATAATATAATATAAAGCCGCTTGGCTTTATCCCCTGTTTTCGTCACATCGCTTGTTTTCTTTCCTCGGTTTTATTGCAAGTTATAACAAGAGCTTCGAAGTGCGCGAAGTGACGCGTTAACTCATGTCCCATCCGACGGCGAGCGCAAGAATGAGGGTTCATGGCGGGCAGCGCACGCCGCTTGCGCTGCCTCCTCGCTGCGCAGGCGTTCACTGTTCAGCGCGGCGCAGTCGCAAGGACGCTCCGCTGTGCGCCTTAGGTGCGCAGTCTGCTGCATACGCAGTGCGCATTTTGCTTTAGTTCTCAATTCGTTTCCTGCGCTAACTGGGTTAACAGTGACGCTTTTAAGCAAAATTTCTTCCTGTGTATTTCCAAAGCACTATTTTGCATGGACATATTTTGTGTTTGATCTTGTATACACAGGAAACATTGCTCTGGAAAAGCGCCCCCAATATCTTCCGGGTTTTATTTATAAGTTCAGGCACAGCCCATGTTGCCAACGTTCGGCAGCTATCATCACGAGGATTACGCAAGAGCATTCCCGAAATTAGGGACGGACGGCGGCTGGTTTTAAGTGAATCTGTAAATATTTCACAGAATGATGTTTATGAATATCTTCATCTATGCGTGGATGAAATTATTAATACTGGTTCAAGTCTTGCAAGAGCGAGAGTGTCCACAGCTTTAAAAGCAGACCACTAAGGCTACTCGTCTCTTCTAATGGCTTAGAATTCTGGAAGAATAGAACTGCTGTGGTAAAAACAACGATATTTATAGACGAATTTATGGACAAAAGAGCGAACGAAGGCTGGAATGTCAGCATTTGCCTGACCACTCCGCACCCATATGAGCCTGACATGTTTTCTTATCCTCCCCTGTTTTAACTCAAATTTCGGACGTATCGGTATCGGACCGCTTTTTGACTATCGACATCCGCATCCATGCCGGGTTGAATTTTTTAAGAAACCAGGACTGTGGTACGCGCTGAGAAGAAATCACGAATTGGAAGAGTCGACAGGTTTTTAGCTTCTATGATTCTGAAAATAATGTTTAGTTTTTTGTTATACCATTTGAAAACTCATTTCGTCAATACCTTCTTAGTGGAGGCCATCGTGGATGGCGTACTCGCAATCTGCAAGTTGAGGTTTTTGCAAATGTTGAATAGGAATCGGGCGTGTGCCAAAGTACAGTGTATCTGGAATTACGTCGAAACGCAGGTAACTTGAGTACAGCATCATGCTAACCAGCCGGTTCCGGAAACGTCCCCGTTCTTTTTTTGCTTTACCCTTCGGCACCTGAAGGCTTTCTCAAGCCGGAACAGGTCGATGCTGTAAGAAAATCCACGATGCTAGCTTCTCTAAAAAGACCCTACGGTCGCCACATATCTCCTGACTTTTATTTACGAAAGTATAGCTGTTCCGCGTGCAAAATCCCCGGTTTCAGGTCCGACGGGCAGTATCTTAATTTAACTTACCGTATTTTCTCTAATTTAATCTCCCTCCCTCTAATTATCCCCCACCTGGGGCCTCTTTCACTAACCCCAGAATACCAGATCTGGGATCCCAGAGTCCCAGACCCCAGAAAATTGTATTTCACAAAGATTTCCAAAACCCCAGATAAAAAATTCCCAGAAATAATTTCTGGGGTCGGTCTTCCATAGATCTTCCATCAAATTTCTGGGATCCCAGAAATCCGGAAAATTCTATTTCACAAAAATTCCCAGAGTCCCAGAAATAATTTCCCCAGAATCCGGGATTTTCCCCAGAATCTGGGAGATTCTATTTCACCAATCCGCTGGGGTCCCGTCCCAGACAAAATTTCTGGGATTCTGCGATGGATTTTTCCCTTTTAAAAAAGGCATGGGGATCACACGGAAATCGTTCTAAAAATCTTCAGAGATGGAATTTTGGGACGGGGTAAAGTTTGGGCATGATAGAGCAAGCGATTCTGCACCGAATAGTGTGGATCTCGCGTCGGTAGGACGACGCGCTGGTGAGCTCGAACAATTTCCGTAAGGCACGTCTGTTTTAGGGCGCTCTCAGAACCCCAGAATCGGGAGTTCTGGGATCCCAGAAGCGAAATTCTGGGATTCTGGGGTCCCAGACTCCCAGAATCCCAGAATTTTAGTGAAATACAATTTCTGGGGTTCTGGGGGATTTCCGCAGATCTGGGATTTTCCCCAGAAATAATTTCTGGGGTCGAATTCCTGGGATCCCAGATCTGGACTTCTGGGAAATTTTTCCCTGGGATTCTGGGAATCATCGTGAAATACAATTTTCTGGGGCACCCCAGATTCTGGGGTCCGACCGTAGAGTCCCAGATCTGGTATTCTGGGGTTAGTGAAAGAGGCCCCTGGAGGACGAACTTTTTATTATCTCCCCCGTCTAATTATCCCCCGGGGGGGTATAATTAAATGAAACATTTTACCGTTTTTCCGACCACTTTCTTACTTGACGTGCCATTTTTTAAGCAACATAGGCATGCAGAAGCCTAAATAATGCATATTTGTGAATAAATATACGAAAAGAACAGAATATAAGTAAAAAATAAACGAAATTGGTCACTTATTCCCCGAAATTTCCCTAAAATTTCGGCAAATTTCGGGAAATTTTCCGTCGTACTCCTGTACTCCCGAGAACACTCGTCACTGGTGTGCTTGCTTTGAGATGTGACCACCTAAATCTCCGTTTCAGCCATGATGCCCGAAGGGCATCCGAACGGTATCCCGTGTCATATCCCGTCAATCGCGAACGTTCCGCGCTTCAGAATGCAGCGGGTGGTAAGGCAGCAATCTGGCATCTAGAGACGTGACGCCACTGCACACTACAGATGGTGCGCGTGCAACATTGAACGCCTAGCCGAGGCTCGGGGCGTACATATCACTCAGGTACCGGAGCAGATTATTGCGCATCAGCTCCCATAGTTCCATATATCAAAATTTATAAAACAGGATTTTCGGATTTAGGGGTCTACACAATACAAACATAAGCAATATACGTGTGAAAACGAGATCGACAACGAACCAGTCAGGGTCGACAGGATTTTTGAGTGTCTATTAACCCGCAAATTTTTGGGTACATTGCTCAGTTTATTTCAAGCGTGTTTTGGCAAAGTCATTTTTGTACACTCTGGCCTACCGTATTGGTCCGAATAGAAGCCGACGGCTTCTATTTTTCGAAGGTCAAATTTGCGTGGCTTTCGATAGAAGTAGTAAAGGGTACCCCCTATGCACTTTTGGAAATTTGTTTAAAAAAATTAGTGACATTTTAAAATACTGACTTTTTTCTCGGACTGTTAATAGTGAACCAAAACGTCCCACAGTGCTCTATTAACATTTCTAGCGTGTTCCCGGCTGTGCGACAGTGCGGCGTTGCGGCCTTTGCGGCCGCAATCTACTGTGACCGTAGTGTTAAAGTATAAGCACCTGAGGCTTGATAAGCCGCGCCAAAACTTTCTCATTCCTTGCTAGCCACGATTATTATGCAAACTTTGTTCCTCGTCAGCACACATTGCCTGGCTTGGAGGATAACAACGAGTTTTGCTTTTTGTAAAAGGCCATTAGTACGGTGTCGAGGTCGGCAGCGTCCTTGTGCGTGATTTCCAAGGATCTCGTAAACACAGACATAGCAACGTAAAGTAGTGTTTATGATGTTGTTAGAAAAAAAGGAATTTTTAATAAACAGAACGGGCTCACTGTATCTGTTGCCTACTGTTGCTGAACTTTTGTTTGAGGTTTTCCTTTTTAACTGGTGGTTATTTTGTGCTGTTCAAAACAGAATTTCTATTTCTAATACATAATACATCTAATTTACAGGCGAAGCGCCTCTATATTTCCACATCGATGAAAACTGCGCCTCTATTTTTGCACACCACTGAACAACAATTATGTGGCATTGGGGTCGCCAAAAATTTCGATATGCAAGTTTTGTGGTTTTTAACCGCGAGTAGTCAATGTAATGCTTAATTGTCGTTATTGGTGCAAGGTTGACACGGTCTAGCTGCTGAACTTTTTTACTCCGCGAAAACAGTTAAATTTGCGTCTTTCTCCTGTCAAGCCTCATATTCAAGTTGTAGCTGTAGTTGTTGCTGCTATGGAGTATGCAGTAAAGCGTTCCGTGTTCCGTGTACCCCCATTGTCAACATACCGTATTTTCTCTAATAAACATCCCCCCACCTAATAGACGGTCCACCTAGGATCCAATTGATAAATAAACCACCCCCCCCCCCCTCTAATAGACCCCCCCCCTCGCTGGGGCCTAAATCAGGTACCCACACTCATTTTTCACTATTTTCAACCATTTTCAATTTTAAAATACCCCCTCCCCCCACCTAATATACGCACGGTACCGGGGACCATTGCGAATTAGACCCCCCCCCGGGGGGGGGAGTTTGTTAGAGAAAATACGGTACTGTCTTGCACATCGAAAAAAGAGCAATGCGGTGGGTCAGTGCAGACTCGATTTCGCTCAGGTTTTTTCTATAAACATTGAGACTTTTTAGGTGCACGCGCCGAAAAAAATGTGTTGTCCAAAAGAACGTCAAATTTTTCCCAAAAATTAAAAAAGTGCAAAGATCAATACCCCAACTTAACTAGTACCGCTTGAAGTAACACGTAAATTGAATAAAAAGATGCCTGACTTGTTCACTCTACAGGGTCAAATATGCACTTAAAAATTACCTTGGGCATTTATTATGCAAAAGGCAATTTGCGTGCGTCAAACTGAAAATGTAGCTAGCTTTTTGTCAGAAGCCTTTTTTACTAGGCCGCGCTTCTTTTCGAAGTTCTGTTCGTCGCGAGCCGGCCTTTTTTGTTTTTGCCTCCGTCAAGTCTTCGTGAATGTTAATTGGCTGGCTTTTAAAATCGACGTTCGCCAGCTGACAAAGCATAGCTCGTAGCGTACTTCGAACTTTTCCGATTCAACCAGCTATTAAGTTTTCTGCAGCAAATGAGTAGCGCTTTATCTGAGCCGTCATCTTACTGTGTGTTGCTTAGAATTATTCGTTAAAATATTACGCTACATAGCCAAGGTAGCCTACGTGAGGCCGCACGTTTGGGTCCTGGCCCGAATCCGAACCCCGACTTCGAACCCGGCTCTTGCTAAGCCGGCAGCTAAAAATTCTGTTTTGTACCTCAATTTCATTGTATTCTGCACTGCAAAATCGTTCACAAGTGCACGAAGTGACGCGTTCATTCACACCCGTGGGCTACCGGCGAGCAGTGAAGGTCACGTATTGCGCTACCGCATCGCGGCGCAGTCGTTCACTGTTCAGCGCGACGCGGTCGCAAGGACGCTTTGCTGTGCGCCTTAGTTGCATGGAATTGTCGCGCATGTCCTGCGCACGTTTCCTCAATTTCTTGACTCATGCCTGCGCCGTAGAAGAAAGACTGCGATAAACAGCAGGAACTGGCTCAAATGGATGTTGCTTCCTGCGTTATGGCCGCTAGGTACGGATACCGCTGCGAAATCGATTAGTTAGGAGTTGTTCGGAATTTGGCCATATAGTTTCGTCTTTCATTTGGAGTTTTTAAGTTTTTTAAGTCATAAGCTTTTAAGATTTCTTTATTCAAAAGTTTTTTCAAGCTTAAAAAAGCAGTTCCATAACTACGTAACAATAACTTCCGTATGCGATGCATGGTCGGGAAAACGGTGTGGCAGTAACATAGGGAGCGTCCAGAACTCATGTTAGCATAACATGAGGGGATGGGGGGCAGTCAGCGATTTGTTAACCATTGTTAACAAGGGGGAGGGGGGTCAAGGGGGTGTTAAGTTGTTCGGAATCTGGTGTTAACGTTAAAAGCAGGCGGTGAAAAAATGCCCGCCGCAGGCGCCGACAAGCGAAATTTTTGCTTGGCATGAGCAATTTTAACCCTAAAATTTCGTTGATATCGCCTGCGGCGGGCCATTTTTATACCGTCCCCAACCGGCTCTTTAATTCTGCAAAGTAACGATCGTCTTTAAAAATAGCAGAGGAGCCAGCACTTTCGGTTGTACAACTAAAAGGCATGGTAACTCATTTAGGTTCTTTATTGACATAGTGTTATATTGCATGCGTCGTAAAGGTGAAACATACAACTTGAGACGTCGCGTAGATGGACGGTTCAACTTCCTGTTTATTGGCATTATCTAGGAAGTGTGTGCCAAAAAAAGGAGCGCCAAAGCGATCCGTGATTCGAATACAAATACAAAGTATACAGTACAAAGTATAGATGATAGCTACGCTTAATAAGACGAAGCTAACAAACGGATTTTTAAGGGCACATCATGATTGTGAGCAATAACAACCGATTTATAATACGTCAAGGTATGTATGTTGCGCGCTTGCTGTCTTTATCTGCTTAAAGGCTCTTGTGATTTCCTGTGCGGCCTAGTCGCACGTGTCGCGCAATTCCCACGCTCATTCGCTTAATTTTCTCTCTTACTTTCGCACTTAATGACCACGTAATTATAGGATTTTGGGGTGCAAAATGTCTTTTTTGGCTCACTGACCCCCCCCCCCCGCGTAGTTTCCCCCCTCGCATAATGGATTAGTGCCTACCGGTTAGACAGTTCGCCGCGCCGCATGCGCTAGGAGACCCCGCCACTCGCCCTGGTGGTACGCAGCCGTCGCGCATTTTCTGTGCTCACCCATTTGCTTGAGACTCTTATTCATTGCACAAGTCTCGTTAGCTCTGACTCTTATCAAGTAAGTCGTTATACTCTACGTTTGTCTATGGTGCCAAATGGCTGATAAGGCCGGCGCTCGCGCTACCGATGCAAAAGAGGACGGGAAAGCAGGTTTTGTTCGATCTTCGACTAGATATTCTGACCTGTCTGATGACGGAAATGCAATCCGAACACAGTTTGAAGTGGAGTGCTTCGCACAAGCGTCATACAGAACGTTATTTTGTGCATGCTCACTTTCCGACGGTCACAATCGCCTGTATGTGGCCATGAAATGCCAGTTTACTAATAACAAAAAGGTACCGAAACGTTTGAACGAAAACAAGACACATTCGGTACATTTGTTGTTTGCAGTATTATGTTTTACAAAAAGGTAACCAAAAATATAAGCACTTGATGTTCACACTAGTACTTTTTGGAAGCTATTTCTTAGTTTCGAATGAATCATCGAGAACTCGTTGTTGAGGCCCATTACTTATGCTTTCTCTAGCCGAGCATCCTGAAGCTGCCTGCCTGTCGCTTTAATGGCTTTAGTACGGTTTTTGAACAAATCTAACGTGATCAGTTATATCCAGAGAGCCGTAGTGAAAAGGGCAGAAAGTGGAAGTTATCAATGACCTAATCAGACTTTTATTAAGTGGATTAAGCAAACAAATTGCTTTGGTCATGTACTGTCTACCCATCTAAAACGTTTATCAAAAGATACATTCTAGACTGCGGAACCTATTTTGCCTACGTCTGTACCAAATTCTCAAGCAGCATGTACGTCCTTGTTTTTCAGAACGCACCTGCACCTATTTCTGAGGGCAATGACTGATGACTGTGTATTTACCTAGGGTTTCACGTCCTGTGCTATAATACAGACATTGCTCTTTTCAAGCTCAAAAAGTACCGTATTTTCTCTAATAAACACCCCCCCCCCCCGGGGGGTCTAATTCGCAATGGTCCCCGGGACCGGGGGTCTATTAGGTGGGGGGGTTCTATTAGAGAGGGGGGTCGTTATTTTAAAATTGGAAATTTTCGGGCCGAAGGCCCGAAAATTAGGGGAATTTGTGCCAAGATCGACCAAAAATACACCAAAACTTGACCATATCATTGAATATTATGTCTACTTTATGCATAGCTATGCACTAATTAATCTTTAACAGCCCTAAAATACCTCTAAATAACGACACTTCAACGGCACGCATGGCCCACGCCCTAACCAGGTAATTGGTGCACAGACAGAACGCAAAAACTCAAAATAAAATAATTGATAGAAAATATGTCAGTCGAAAAAACGCCTCAATGTTTTCAGAAATCGATTTCTTCTTAGTTGGGGAAGCGGCTTTATTGAAGGAAAGCATATGCAAGCGTAGGCTGAGCATGTAGTCACGGTTCACGTTCATAACGATGTAAATGGACGGTTCGCAGCAGATGTCACCAGAACGGTCCGCAAAATACAGACTATTCTGTGGCAACAGGTTTTTTAATCAATGAAAAATTGATTTGTTTGGTTTTATTGGCTTTAATGGTTTTAATGGAATATTTACTTTGCAAACTCCGCGACAAATCAAAAACATTTAAAAGTTTTTTTTCGATTTTCGTATTAAATTAATCGTATGTGCCTATGCTCAAAGTGTACCTAACTGAATGATACCTCCGGCTAAGCTATTCTTGTGCATGTACCTTGCTTGCCTCGCAAGATATCGAGCTTCAAACTTAAAAATTTACGAAAGTGAGAGTTTTTAATTTATCGAATTAGCGATTTTCGTATTGCACACCTAAATCGCTTCAGTCCGGTCGAGGAGCAATCGCTAAGCCGTTGTGCTTAGGGTTGGCATCAGGTCAGGGCAGCCCTGACCTGCCCTGCAGGTCAGGTCAGGTTTTTTGCCCTGATGCCCTGACCTGATGACCTGAATCTTGTTCGCCCTGGCCTGCAGGGCATGCCCCGAAATTTTGACCTGACCTGGGGCCCTGAAATTGATCGATAACAGCGATATGGACGATTTTGTACCCACAAAACGTCGTTATTGCACTATTAATGCAAGAAAATTGGACGTAAAAGCACAAGTTAGGTGTAATCAGCTGCTAATACCTAATACTAAGCGCTCTGATTTAGGCAAGTCAGCAGCAGAAGCGGGAGTCAACCTGCACTCAAAGCGGCCGCAAGAAAGACTATATCTTAGAGGCCACTGTTGTGGCCTGTGGACGCACGGATCGCTAAAAACACGGAAATTTTGAAACTTCAAAAAATCATAGGCATTCTAATACGCAACAGATCCAACGAAGGGTTGCCCGTAGTCAAGGAACGTCGCAATATGCAAAATCATCAAAGATTTCAAATTTCCGCAAATTAAAAATTCGTAAAAATTCGAAAATGATTGATCCAAATAAAACCCGAAAAGTAATTAACTGATATCAAACTTGAGGGCCTGCTTGTAGTCTACGCATGTGAGAATGTGCAAAACCACCACAAAAAAACGCCAAAAAGTCGGCATAAGTAGTCAACAGCTTATTAGAATGCGGAAAAATCGATAATCAGCCAACCTGATCCGGGTGATCCTGGAATGAGCCCAATACTGAGCTCCCGGAATGAGCCCAGTACTGAGCTTATTTCGCCCCGCCCCTCCAGGGGCGATTAGCCGATCGGAGGGCCTTTCAGGTGGCGTAGCCTGAGGGGATTTAAACTGAAAATCTGTCAAAGCCAGATCCGGGCAGTCCCGGACCGATTCGCCCCGCCCCTCCAGGGGCGACCAGCCAATCAGACGGCACCCGTCTGGGGCTGCCTGAGGGGAAATTAAAATTTAAAAATATTTCAAAAACCACTTTCAATCAAGAGCACTCAGGACTTTTTGCGCCGACCACCCGGGGCGCTGCGAACGATCGTGAAGTTTAAAATTTAAAATATTTTTGAAAATTCAGTTATGAGTACTCAGGGCTTTTTGCGCCGACCACCCGAGGCGCTGCGAACGATCGTGAAGTTTAGAATTTAAAATATTTTTGAAAATTTCAGTTATGAGTACTCAGGGTTTTTTGCGCCCACCGCCCGGGGCGCTGCGACCAATCGTAAAATTTAAGTTTTAAAAAAACTTTGTAAAATTTCAATTACGAGTCCTCAGGACTTTTTGCGCCCGCCGCCCAGGGCGCTGTGGCCGATCCAGGAATTTCATGTTAGCGCCTTGTGGGCTATCCCATCATAATTTAAAATATTTTCTTGAATTTCAGTGAAGAGTACAGGGCTTTTGGCGCCCACCGCCTAGGGCGCTGCGACCGCTCGGTAAATTATGCCGCGTCGTGCCGTCCCTCCGAATCTGAACGGACGGACGGCGTGACATGTGAATCACCCGTGCATTAATGAGCGTGCGGATTAATAGTGCGGTGAGAAAATGGGCCCGTTTGCGCGCTCATAGTCGCCGCGCTGGATTGGAACATGCCGTGGGCGTGATGATAGCGCTCATTAGCCAGAGAGCAGTAAATGCTACACGGGAAAAATTGAAACAAATTATAAAGACGTCACCACCTTAGCGGTTTCGTTGTGGCGAATGAAAACCTTTTTCAGCCAGTGCACGCGATCCGGGCGATACCGGAACGGAATCGCAAAGAGAGCTTGTTTCGCCCAACCCCTTCCAGGGGCGATCAGCCAACCAGTGAGACTCTTAATTGGATCTGCTCGAGGGCTTATTGAATAAGACTTCTTAAAAATAAATCTAAAATTTTAGAAATACGAGCCGAACAGAGAGCTTGTTTCGCCCCGCCCCTCCCAGGGGGCGATCAGCCACTCAGGGGGTCACTTGGATGGATCCGCCAGAGGGCTTATTAAATTAAAATTTTTGAAATAAACTTTATTGCACCCACCGTCCAGGACTCTATCCACCGCGAACGAAGCCTGGACAGAATCGCGAGTATTGCAATGCACTATTTGCGCACTCGCGACCGACGAACAAGCAACAATGTCGTGACTTCGTCACTCATTCGCGCATCACTCGTCGCGCGGATTAATGAGGAAACACACCCGTCGCGTGCCACAGTCCCCGCACTGGGTCGAAAAACTACCACTGAGCATGGTGATAGCTCAATCATACCATAAGCCAGAGGCAGTAAATTGTGCACGGGCAAATAACTGGAAGAAATTCGAAAAGCTTCATCACCTTAACGGCTGTATCGTCGTAAATGACCACTTTTTCAGCTAGTACGGGCGATCCCTGATCAAGCCAGGAATGGCGCTTATTTCGCCCCGCCCCTTCCAGGGGCGATCAGCCGGTCTGGGGCACCCGACTGGAGCTGCCTGAGGGGAGATTAAAGTTTTAAAATATTTCAAAAAACGATTTCAATCAAGGCTAAATTGTGTATTCCTTATAGCGACCGGCCATGAAAATTTAGAATATTCTTGAAAATTTCAATCCTGTGTACTCAGGTCTTTTTGCGCCCACCGCCAGGGTCGCTGCTGCCGATTTAAGCAATGTATGTTAGAGCCTTAAGGACTATCCGACTAAAGTTTAAATTATTTTTTAAGGTTCAATGAAATGTACAGGGCCTTTGGCGACCACCGCTTGGGGCGCTGCGACCGCTCGCGAAATTATGCTGCGTCGTGCCATCCCTCCGAATCTGAACGGAAGGACGGCGTGACATGTGAATCACCCGCACAGTAATGAGCGTACGGATTAATGGTGCGGTGAGAAAATGGGCCCGTTTGCGCGCTTCTAGTCGCCGCGCTGGATTGGAAGATGCCGTGGGCGTGATGATAGCGCTCATTAGCCAGAGAGCAGTAAATGCTACACGGGAAAAATTGAAACGGGAATAAATGCGGATTAATGAGGAAATAGGCCCGTCGCGTGCCCACAGTTCCCCGCACTGAGTCGGAAAACTACCACTGAGCATGAAGATAGCGCAGTCGTACCATACGCTTGAGGCAGTAATGGTGCGCGGACACATCGTCACCTTAACGGGTGTATCGTGGTAAATGACCACTTTTCCAGCTAGTACGGGCGATCCCCGAACAAGCGTTTGAATGGGGCTTATTTCGCCCCGCCCCTTCCAGGGGTGATTAGCCAATCAAAGAGCGCCCGGCTGGAGCTGCCTAAGAGAATTCAAAAAAGTTTTTGCAAGACGGACTTAAATTCGGCACCCACCGCCTGTAGCGCTGTGACCGAACGATGCATCGAGTACGCGGAAAACTTTCATTGATTTATGTTTGGTGATGAGCAATAAACAGGCAAGATTATGTCGAGGTGTACAAGATTAATTAGCGAGTAACTGACACAGCAGACAAAGAGGATTGCACAGAGAACAATTAAGGACGATCAGGATTATTGCCAGTTGGGGCACACGCAAAATAATCAGGATGGATAATCGGTTTCTGACTAACTGGCAAATAGCGCTTCATTCCCATCAACGTGCACCCGATCAGCTGTTGAAAGGATATTCTTCTCAGTCTCATCCAAGACATGTGCGGTACGAAAAAAAAGCACAAGTTAGAAAGACGTCAGATCCTTAGCGGGTGCATTGTTGTAAATGAAAACCTTTTGACGGCCTATGCACGCAATCCCAAAAACGAACAATCAATAGCGCCTAATTTGCGCAACGGCACAGAATTAGCCAATCAAAGAGACATGAAGTGGAGCTAACGGAGGGCTTTTGAAATTTAAAACCTTTCGTACGAGATTTAAACAAACGGTAAAGGGCTTTTAGCGCCCACGGCCCGAGGCGCTGCGACCGATCNTATTGCAATGCACTATTTGCGCACTCGCGACCGACGAACAAGCAACAATGTCGTGACTTCGTCACTCATTCGCGCATCACTCGTCGCGCGGATTAATGAGGAAACACACCCGTCGCGTGCCACAGTCCCCGCACTGGGTCGAAAAACTACCACTGAGCATGGTGATAGCTCAATCATACCATAAGTCAGAGGCAGTAAATTGTGCACGGGCAAATAACTGGAAGAAATTCGAAAAGCTTCATCACCTTAACGGCTGTATCGTCGTAAATGACCACTTTTTCAGCTAGTACGGGCGATCCCTGGTCAAGCCAGGAATGGCGCTTATTTCGCCCCGCCCCTTCCAGGGGCGATCAGCCGGTCTGGGGCACCCGACTGGAGCTGCCTGAGGGGAGATTAAAGTTTTAAAATATTTCAAAAAACGATTTCAATCAAGGCTAAATTGTGTATTCCTTATAGCGACCGGCCATGAAAATTTAGAATATTCTTGAAAATTTCAATCCTGTGTACTCAGGTCTTTTTGCGCCCACCGCCAGGGTCGCTGCTGCCGATTTAAGCAATGTATGTTAGAGCCTTAAGGACTATCCGACTAAAGTTTAAATTATTTTTTAAGGTTCAATGAAATGTACAGGGCCTTTGGCGACCACCGCTTGGGGCGCTGCGACCGCTCGCGAAATTATGCTGCGTCGTGCCATCCCTCCGAATCTGAACGGAAGGACGGCGTGACATGTGAATCACCCGCACAGTAATGAGCGTACGGATTAATGGTGCGGTGAGAAAATGGGCCCGTTTGCGCGCTTCTAGTCGCCGCGCTGGATTGGAAGATGCCGTGGGCGTGATGATAGCGCTCATTAGCCAGAGAGCAGTAAATGCTACACGGGAAAAATTGAAACGGGAATAAATGCGGATTAATGAGGAAATAGGCCCGTCGCGTGCCCACAGTTCCCCGCACTGAGTCGGAAAACTACCACTGAGCATGAAGATAGCGCAGTCGTACCATACGCTTGAGGCAGTAATGGTGCGCGGACACATCGTCACCTTAACGGGTGTATCGTGGTAAATGACCACTTTTCCAGCTAGTACGGGCGATCCCCGAACAAGCGTTTGAATGGGGCTTATTTCGCCCCGCCCCTTCCAGGGGTGATTAGCCAATCAAAGAGCGCCCGGCTGGAGCTGCCTAAGAGAATTCAAAAAAGTTTTTGCAAGACGGACTTAAATTCGGCACCCACCGCCTGTAGCGCTGTGACCGAACGATGCATCGAGTACGCGGAAAACTTTCATTGATTTATGTTTGGTGATGAGCAATAAACAGGCAAGATTATGTCGAGGTGTACAAGATTAATTAGCGAGTAACTGACACAGCAGACAAAGAGGATTGCACAGAGAACAATTAAGGACGATCAGGATTATTGCCAGTTGGGGCACACGCAAAATAATCAGGATGGATAATCGGTTTCTGACTAACTGGCAAATAGCGCTTCATTCCCATCAACGTGCACCCGATCAGCTGTTGAAAGGATATTCTTCTCAGTCTCATCCAAGACATGTGCGGTACGAAAAAAAAGCACAAGTTAGAAAGACGTCAGATCCTTAGCGGGTGCATTGTTGTAAATGAAAACCTTTTGACGGCCTATGCACGCAATCCCAAAAACGAACAATCAATAGCGCCTAATTTGCGCAACGGCACAGAATTAGCCAATCAAAGAGACATGAAGTGGAGCTAACGGAGGGCTTTTGAAATTTAAAACCTTTCGTACGAGATTTAAACAAACGGTAAAGGGCTTTTAGCGCCCACGGCCCGAGGCGCTGCGACCGATCGTAAAATTTAAATTTTTTTTGTAAAATTCAATTACGAGAACTGACTTTTTGCGCCCACCACCCGGGGCGCTGCGACCGATCGATGAATTTGATTTTAACGCCATATGGACTATCCCATCAAAGTTTAAAAGATAATATAAATTTCACTGAAGGGTACAGGGGTCTGTGGCACCCACCGCCTGGCGCTGCGTCCAATCGAGAATTTTTAACGCCATCCGAATGGACTATCCCATAAACTCGTCGCCCTATACCTCCGGACTTTGAGCGGAAGACGGCGCGACATTCTCAATCATCCGCGCATTATTCGCCGCGCGGATTAATGGACGCTGAGAAAATGGGCCCGTCGCGCGCTCATTGTCGCCGCGCCGGGACGGGAAAAATACCTCGACGGCGTGACCTTGTCAATCACCCACGCACTAACCGCCACGCGGATTAACGGACGCTGAGAAAATGTTCCCGTTGCGCATTCATAGTCGCCGCGCCAAGAAGGAAAAAGTTTCGCAAACAATCAAGTTAGAGGACAACAAGTCGATACGGGAAAAATGGAAACAAATTCGAAACACGTCAGTTGGGGCTTAATTAGCGCCATGATACAGGATTATCCAATTAAGTACACATAAAGTGGAGCTGACGGCGGGCTAATTAAAAAGTAAAACATTTTTTTACGAAATTTGAATTAATAGTAAAGGGTTTTTGTCGTCCACCGTCAGGGCTGCTGTGACCGATCAAAGAACTGTATGTTGAAGTTTAAAATATTTTTTAAAGTTAAATGAAGAGTAAATGGCCTTTGGCGCCCACCGCCTGGGGCGCTGCGACCAACCAAGAATTTTTTGACGCCACCCGAACGGACTAGCCCAAGAACTGATAGTCGCGCCGTACCTCCGGACTTTGCGCGGAAGACGGCGCAGCATTCTCAGTCAGCCGCGCATTAATCTCAGCACGGACTAATGGAGGCTGAGAGTTGGGCCCGTTGCGCGCTCATAGACGCCGCGCCGGGACGGGGAAAAAATACCTCGACGGCGTGTCCTTGTTAATCACCCGCGCACTAATCGATTAAAGGACGCTGAGAAAATGTTTTCGTTGCGCATTCATAGTCGCCGCGCCAAGACGGGGAAATGTACCGCAACCAATCAAACCAGAGAACAGCCAGTGCGGTACAGGAAAATGGGAAGAAATTCGAAACACGTCAGTTGGGGCTTAATTAGCGCCGCGATACAGGATTATCCAATTAAGGAGACACAAGCGAAGCTAGCGGAGGGCTAATTAAAAAGTAAAGCCTTTTAGCGAAATTTAAACTAATGGTAAAGGGCTCTTGTCGCCCACCGCCAGGGATGCTGCGACCGATCGAAGAACTGTATGTTGAACTTCAAAATATTTTTCAAATTTCAATGAAGAGTACACGGCTTTTGGCGCCCACCGCCTGGGGCGCTGCGACCGACCGAGAATTTTTTTGACGCCCCCCGAATGGACTAGCCCAATAACCGATCGTCGTGCCGTACCTCCGGTTTCTGCGCGAAAGGACGGCGCAACATTCTCAATCAACCGCGCATTAATAAGCGTGCGGATTAATGGTACGGTAAGAGAACAGGCCCGTTTGCGCGCTCATAGTCGCCGCGCTAGATCGGAACATGCCACGGAAGTGACGATAGCGCTCATTAGCCCGGAGAGCAGTAAATGCTGCACGGGAAAGAAGGAACAAATCAAAAAGACGTCAGCACCTCAATGGTTTCGCTCTGGTAAATGAAAATCGTTTTTCAGCCAGCGCACGCGATCCGGAAGCGAGCAATCAATTGGAGAGCTCGAAGCGCTGTGTGTCGATGAAGATGGCTCGCGCATTCGGATAGTCGAGTATTTGCTGCTTCAGCGTCTCGAACTGCTTTGAGGGGGGCGCCGTCTAGCGTTATTCCACGGTGTCTCATGCTGTATGTAATTTTGCTCGGGTCCGACTTCAGCGCCGGTTGAGTGCGTACTATTTCGTTGCGCAATTATACCATTAGGCAGAAAACAATATGTATTTCAAGGAAAAAAGTAAGCAAATAAGAAACAAGTCAGCACCTTAGCTGTTTCAATGTGGTTAACAAAAACCTTTTCTGGACAGTGCACAGAGCACGCAACCCGGAGGCCTAATCACAAGTCCACCGCTAGGGTACACATTTAGAAATAAAAGCCCCTGTGCTTCTATTTGTCATAAGTCACCGGTACAGTACATATCGTGAAATAGAAACATATGTGCGTGTAGTTCTGTCCCAGGACACCCTTGCAGTAAATTTTGGGAAACAGAAGCACATGTGCTTCTATTTCTGTCACACGCCGTCCATACCGTACATACCGTCGCAAGTCCCCTTACCGTACGATTCGAGGAATAGAAGCACATGTTGGTCTATTTCTGTCACAGGTCACCTTACAGCACACTTCGACTAATAGAAGAACGCGCGCTTTTATCGCTGTTACAAGTCCCCCCTACAGTGCACTTCGAGAAAATAGAGGCACATGTGGTTTTTATTTTTGTTACAAGTCCCCTTATCAAGCACTTCGACCAGTCTCTGGATCACTAATCCTCGCATGGTCGAGCAATGTCACATCGGCGGGAATTAGGGCGCCATTCCTCCCGGCACGGCAGCGCGACCTTATCGATCATGCGCGCATCCGTCATCGCGCTGCTATGGGAAATAAGGTCATCACGCGTGCGTTAATTCGCAGGGCATTGTCGCGCCAGCGCCTCAAGCCAGAATAACGGAAAATGCTAATAAATTAGTTGCAAGCAAAGCAAGCACATGATTAGGGCTTATTTCGCGCATATCCATCTAGTAACGAATGGCCTTTAAAAGACGCTTAAGCGAAACAGCCTGAAGGCTAACCTAATTTTCATTTGAAGTACAAGGCATTTGGTATCCGCCGCCTGGGACGGGACGCCGCGACCGACGCGAGAATTACCGCAACAAATCGTCACGCGACCTGCAGGATCACGATAAATTACGACCTGCCCTCATTAATTAGGCGGCGATTGGATTAGCGGGACGGCGGGGCGGCTTTCAACTCTCAAAGATGACGTGATGGCTATCTGCACGATGACTTGGAAAAGCAGGCAGCACAGCGTTTTGCAGCAAATCCAACAGCTGTAAACAATAACAACAGAATAAATGTGCGAGGGCAAACAAAGCAGCGTCAAACCTTAGCGGTGGCATGTAACCGAAATGACAACACTTTCAAAATGGCTCGTCGTGCCTGGAGAAAACCACACACGGTGCCCACTAGCCGCCACCTTCCACGGATGAATGAACCAATTACAAGCCCACTGTTTTTGAGCCGCATGAAAAATTTGGAAAAACCAAATTTTGAAACTTGATGTTTTCGTGTCGCGATTTTGTTGCGGGCACCAGACTGGTCGAAACTACCGGCCAGAAATTCATATTTCGGTGATGTAATACCGTATGGTTCCTTGTTCTTACCACCTTTTTATTTTGCCTTGACAAACCAACAAGATATGCTGCGGTGAGACACTTACAATAATGACTACGGAATAGAGAGGACACTGAAGTGGTACGGCAAAGAAGGTGCACACAGGAAAGTGAACAGCCCAAGGTCGATAAGGATTATAGCCAAGAGTGGCACATGCGAAGTCCTGAGGGCGGATAGTGCTCTTCTTGTTTACCGGCTTGTAGAGCTTTATTCCCATCAAGGTGTGAATTTCGCAGACCTTGGAATGCTCGAAAGCTGTGTTTCGACGACAATTGCTCGCGCATTCGGGTAGTCGAGTATTTGCTGCTTCAGCGTCTCTAACTGCATCTGCTTTGAGGCGGCGTCGCCTAGCGTTATCCCGTGCTATGTTAAGCAGTAGGTAACCTTGCTCGGGTCCGACTTCAGCGCCGGCTTGAGTGCGTGCTGTTCGCGCCGCCGCAGATAAATTCCTAAAATTGAAATTGTCACAATTGTTCGCTTAGCGACTCGTCTAAGGATTTACCAAAGTTTCGTGCTTCGCGTAGTCCGATTTAATCGCTCCGAGTACATGTGGGAAAACACGCATCGTCTGCCCGTTCCTCTGATTTCGCGCTATGCGCGCGGATTCGTGCACTATCCGCTGGGCAAGCACAGAATGAGGAAGTGCACGTCGCGGTAAACCCCGCGTCCCTTACAAAAGCCCATCAAATTGCACAAATAACGCGCCCATTGTCGGGATATAAGAGCAGTATGCGCTGTTGGAGAACAGCAGGCCATGTCCTCCATAAGTTTACCCCTCACTTTCCCGCATTCCCGCAAAACGCACGGTTTACCGTGCAAAATGTCCGACACTACCCTTCCGCGTGCAGTCAGATGCGCTAACGGATCACAACGGCACGACAACACGTTGGGTAAGAGACCTCGGGACGTACAGTTGACTTGTCTGCGTCCTCTGCACCACGAGGAAAGATCACTGCTTTCTACCTTGAGTTTCATCTACTTTCTCATGTAGCTCTTCAAGAGGTCAGTGGACCACTGGTTGTTCGGCCAGTCCCACACGACACGCGATTGAGGCGCCTGACGTGGTATTCCTTCTCCAAAGCCTTGCTGAGCTTTTGGGGAATGAACAAACTGCCGCTGCATCTTAGTGTGCTTGCACTGGTAGCCCGCTACGTATGTGTACTTTTTGCGGTACCCCTTTGAGCAAGTGCGACAGGTAGAAAATAGAAGCCGCTGGTCCATCTTGATTGGCAGCACAGGAAGGACGAGCGAGTACGGCGCCACCACCACAACTTTCAGGAGTCTCTTGTATGTATTGTCGTCAGGCCGCTGCCAGACCACGTCCTTTTGTAACACGCGTGGTCTTCCAGTCGCGTAGCTTCAGGTAAAGTTAGTACACGGGAAAAGAGAGGCGGTATCCAAGTAGAGGATCTCGAATCCGCGCTAGCCACTGCGTGCAGCTGGCACGGTCCGATCCGCCGCTTCGCAAACGCTTGCCGTCCGCCGATGAGACCATCGTCAAGCGTCTCTTCGCAGAAACATCTCCTCGATCGTTTGCTGCTCTCTTTGTGCCTCGCACTTATAGATGGTTGTCACATCAAACCCGGCGTCCTCGAGTACCTTCCGCCGACGCTCATCCTCCGCGTGGTTTATTGCCACTCTTCGCCCGTTTGCGCAAAGCGTCTCCGGTGCCATATGCGCAATATGCGCAAGTTGGCCATGGACGTAGCAACCTGGGAACTCGATCTCAATCGGTGTTCTGCCATTGCGCGGCGCGACATATCCGCCAAGCTTTAGGAACCGTTCTTTGCCACGCTCATCAGTGAACTTGTGGCGGTATTCGCCGCTTGCGCTCCCGGAAGTTCTAATTGCTAATTCGGTTGCGCGCGTCATCCACTTGAGGAACATCTGGCCGGTGTGGCCGTTGCGGCCATTCCGTTCGTAGCCGCCGTGCGGGGAAACGACAAGCATCTCCTTCGTTCAGTGGTGCATTTGGAAGTTGCGCATACAGGCAGCGCTGACCATCTCGGTATGCTCGGCCAGCAGATAGAGAAAATGTAATCAACAGAATTCCGGATCCTAAAGTCATGATTAGGAGCATAAAAAAGAAAAATAAAGCGCTCGCATGGCTGACTTCATCGTCACGCAGTTGTGTATGATGTCTTCACCTAAAAATTGATAAAGTTGCCCTCTCTGTTGTGTAAAATCGTTATTCACTTACCGCAAAGATGAAGCCATTCCTGTCGGAAGTTGACCATTCCGTAGGTCATAATTTTGACGTCGTTTGACACGTATTCACGCAAAGCATCAGGAAGGTAGAACGGTGTCCTATAGTTGTCCTCGTACCACGTATAAAACTCGACAAGCTTTTCGGGCTTCATGGCCTCAGGGTGGTAAGTCTGTTTCGCCGGCAAGTTCGGCAGATGTCTGTCATAGTTGCAGCGGCGGCTGTAGAGGTACGGGAAAGAGGCATAGTGGCCAAGCACATAAG
>JNEY01000833.1:6739-33936 GCA_020875895.1 Aphelenchus avenae
TGAGGTAAGGTCAGAAGTAGTCGGAGACGTCGTGCTTCAGGGTCTGAATTAAAGTCTGAGTCGTCGTCCTTTAGGCATTCTCATGCTTCAAGTTCTCGTTGAAGTGTCAGTCGTCGTGCCTAAGGCTTTGAGTTGAGGTCTACGGAAGTCTGAGACGTCATGCTTCAAGCCTTGATTTAAGGTCAGAGACGTCGTGCTTAAGGCTTTGAATTAAGGCCTAGGACATCGTGCTTCGGTTCTAGAGGTATTGTCCGAGACACCGTGTTTCATGCTGGTCTGGGTCGTCTTGCTTCAAGCTCTTGTTGAAGTCTGAGGACGTCGTGCTGCAAGCTGTAAGGTCTGCTTCATTTTGCTTGTGTCTTGCTTGGGTTGGTAGTGTTTGAATGCTTATTGCGTGCAGATTAAGCCCTGCAGTGCGGCGTTGTAGGTTACTTCCGTGGAGACGAAGCGAGACGATCGATCATGAGCCAGGGAGTTTCATGTTCGCGTCACGCGAGGTGCTGCGTAGTCCGGATTGAAGCTATGAGAAGTTCTGCTTGACGCCCTGAAGAGTGCTGCTGGAAGTTCTTGGGGGTGCTGCTGGAAGTTCTGCGTAGTCCTGCTGGAAGGTCTGAGAATTCCTGACTGAATCGCTACGTTGAGCGGCTGGAATCTTGAGAAGTCCTGCTGAAGCCCTAAACAGAACTGCTCAAGGCTTTGAACAGACCTGCCGGGAGCTCTGGATCGATGAGCACGGGTGGAGATGCGGAGGTGAGAAAGGTGTCGCGAAGCGATGAAGGAATACACTGTTGAGTGATGAACAAAGAGCGCAGATGATTCTGCATCAGTGATTTGCTTCTATTTATATTGTTCATGCGGGCAGTCTCATGTATGCAAATTTGACATGAAGTGGGACATACGCTTGAAGTTGCCGGACGGAGAAACACGCATTTAATAGGGAGGACTTGGTCGCCTAACTAGACAGCCATGCGTGCCTTTGTCGTCTACTTCAGTGCGTGTAGAGTTCTATATTTGTCTGGATGGCACCCACTAGCGCATACGAGGACGTGCCTTCGACTATTGCAATGTCAGCGTTCCTCATATAGCGGACACTAGTACGCTATGGGAGGGCAGTTCGAAGTGGTGGGTAAGGTGTTTAGGTTCCGGTTTATATGGCGCTCCGTAGGGGAGGGGCCAAAATTGTTTAGTCTCATATGGCGACGAGTGCACTTTTTCATAAAAATAAAGTTAGATTCTTAATACGTTTTACACTATTTTCAACTGTTTTCCATTAGGAAAAACGACTGCGCCCCATCCGGTGCTTGATTGCCCCACCCCATATGAGCCTAACAGTTTCGCCCCCTCCCATATAAGACCAAGTACTTTTGCCCCCCCCCCATAGCGTACTAGTACCAGGTATCGGTGTTTCGTGTTGGTCTAGCTTTGTGCGTGATACTCTTCATGTTGCTCTTGCGTTATGCTTTTCTTTAGCGACCTGCAAACGAATGGTAGAGCTTGCGGGCATTCCGGCGACCCAGTCGATCGATCCGCAGCGACCTCGAGTAAGCTATTCGTTACTTGGTTAAATGCGTAGATCACGGGATTCGCTTCGGCATATCCGGACCTAAACGGTAGCGCAAGAAGTAGGATTGCAAACCGTGACATGTCGTGATGCCGTTCCGACATTTTTCCCTGCTTTTCACGACAAGCATAGTTAACGGCATTGCTCGACGTTCGCCCGCCCCCCATGTAGTGCCGTTTTAGTGCAAAAGCTCAAAACAGCATGGTTTAGACGCCCATCAACGTACTCTCAAATTTTAGGAATGGCTTAGAGGGCGTTTAACGCCTCTGTTTAGACAGACTACTGGTATGTGATGTACCACGAGATCGACAGCGACCAAGCCATCATCGATCACGGGAAGACGCATATCGACTCTACGGAGGGCACGCCCCACTTTTCCACTCTACGTGATCTTCTCCATTACGCTCTGCGCCGCCGTCAACTGCGGCAGAGAAGGATCCATATTGAGGCAGTCACGTCGCTGACCCTCTTCGGGCAGCGAATCGTTGCCCAAGAAGACAGGCCACGGGTCAACACGGTCTACCACGTGTACTTCAAACGGCGGAGGCCGCTCACTGGGGCTGAACTTTGCTCTGACGACGAGGCGTCGAATACGGAAAACGAAGAGTGAATGACCTACAAGAATAGTGTAACCCTGGCGAATTTCTCATTAGTTTTGCTAGATTTTTGATTGCGTCCATAAGTAAAATGTGTGTTATCGCAGTATACGCAGCTCTTTCGCAGTCTACGGGAGCAGTTATGGAAGTACTGCTCGATAATGGGGGAGTTCACCCGATTATGGGGAATCACTTTTCTCGACCTTTCGAACTCGATCATAGGCACGGTTTCCGCGTTTGGAATAAAAAGTTCGACCTCGACCGGAAGATTTGAGACGTTCGATCTCGATTCGACCGGTCTAATCGAAGTCGGACTGTGGAATTTTAAACCCTGATATATGGGGGTGAGACCCTTGACCCCCAAGTTAGGTCTAGAAAAGTCCCCCCCCCATATCCGGGTGACCCCCTCACAATCGAGTAGTACCGTTGTGGACCTGTCGTTCTAAAGGCCTCAGAGAGCTGTTAGACAACGATGCCAGCCTGATTTTAAAGCCCTTAGTGAACGGTTTGTATAGATCTTGAAGGCGATACAACGTGTCCGGGACGATAAAGTGCTTAAGTTAGAACTATTGCATTTAAAGAAGTTGTAAAGGTTTAGCTTTAATTTTTATACACTAAATGGCTGGCGTATCTCCGTAAAAAACTCAAACCCTCGTTACGCAGTCATGGTTAGTATCATTCGTGTCTCCTTTCCATTGCAAACCAAGTAGAGATATCGACGGACAAAAACCTCAGCCCATAATTTTAAATTTCTCTTATTTAACCTTATTTTTTGTGGGGCATAACTCTCGATATGGTTCTGCCTTACTTCAGTGTTTTTTTCTATTAATTTCCCTCTATAGCGTCACGTAAAAGTGACGATCGAAATCCTACTAGCATAGAGGTTTCTTGCCCTCTAACACGTGCCCTCCGCGGCGATGATAAACGGAAAAAGGGTCCTGTGTAAGTTTCTTGACGAGAAGCTATTTGTTCGCAGGAGGTTAACCCCGCAAAAACCGTCGTTTTATTACGCAATCATCCGTCGCCGCGTTATCCGAGCGGCAAGCTTTCACAACATCGAGGAAGCGAAAAGTTTGAGGTTTGTTTATCAAAGAATATCGCGACCGCCGCCACGTCATCCCAAGTGGCGGGTCTTTCACAAGCTTCAGATGGAAAGCTACGGCAGCATTTTGCGAGGGAAAAATAAGAGTCATCGGGGGTCCGAAGTTGTATATCCCGAACTCCGCGGCGAGCGGGGTAATGCGCAAAACATTAATTTAGAGGCTGGTGCGTAAGTCCGCAATATAATTTTTTAAAAAATCACGGAAAGCACGTGAACGCAACAGGATCATAGCCATGGTTTTTGCACGAATGACGTTGTGGAACCCGCGTGAGCAATATCTCGGGGAAGGTCGTAACGAAATCCTAGTTTCGCAATAGATTTCACAAGGGGGGGGGCATCCCGTCGTCTTAGTCATTTTGCAAGTGAACAGCAACGCGATAGGTGACCTCGAGTTTTTTTCCGCCAGCATCGACGACGTTTAAGAAGGTGAGCTAAACGGATTTGGCAGCTTAGGGGACTAGTTTAAGTACTATGGATTTAGCAGGAATGCTTAAAATCATCGCGATTGTGGTTTTATTCTCGATTATTTTCGACCATCACGCACTATTATATGGAGCGCCGGTGTCGATGGAGGATTGCAAGGGCAATTCGACGCAAAAGGTATGTCCATGCGGAAAGGAGAAGTGAGACATTCGTTCAAATAGTGGGTACGCTTCACGTCCCACGGATGTCGGACGGATAGACCACTAACGGCAGAGGATGTGGAACGACTAGCGCATCTACAGAGGCTCAAGGAACACCGAATAGGCGCTACTTTCCTACCGGGAGCAGAGGCAGTGACAAGCAGCGGCGGGTCACGTGCTAGGCCCTCAATTTTCAACGGGTTTATGCCTATTGCGTTTATTCTACTCAGCCTCCTTTTTGGTAAGTAAATGTGTTGCACCTATAGCTAACCGACCGTATAAGGAGGATTTGGCGTTGGAGCAGCGGGCGGCGGTGCCCCCAAACGGCGTCGTGTCGCCGACGAAAATGTAGAAGAGTCCGAGGAGGAGGACGAAACGGACACCGAGACCGGCTCGGACAACGGAACGTTTAACGAGGACGGCGCAGACCTCGAGGCGGAGCAGCGCGGGCCCGCGATGCCTAGAAATCAATCTGAACAAGAGGACTGGGAAGAAGAGCCGGACGAGGACGACCATGATGCGGCTACGGACGCAGAATTCGAACAGTGTTGTGACGTCATCGATCAACACGAACAACCGATTCGTAAATACGGGATCATCGGCTACCAGACCGAGTTTCGTATCAAGGGAATTGAGGACGAGGAAATGGACATTGACCAGCTATGCCGCCTTTTAAAGAGGGTCATTCAACGACTCATCGATGAGGCAATACATAACGCGCAGACGGCCGGTATCGAACCGAAATGGATGGGCTTCACGTTCAAGGGAGAAAGTGGGCCCTACACATTTAGCTTCAAATATCTTGTGATTAAGGCATGAAAAAGAACGAATATTTAATTCCTTTTCGCCCTGTTGAGCAGAATACTGCTGAGAAGCTGCTGCAGGAGATCAAAAACTGCGCCCAGAGCAGTAGCGTCGCAGACCTGGTTGGCAAGGAGCTATCGCTAAAAGTCACTCTCCGCCAAACCCCTGAAGAGTATCAGGAAGTGGAAGGTGAGCGTTATAGCGTAACATACTATACTTGGGGGAGAAAATTAAGGCGCTGGAATGAAGGAGACGCTGAAGACGCGCGGCTCGAACGTAAACCCACATGCTCTGCTTGTCGTTCCCAAGGCCGACGACAGCGACTATCTCTGCTTCTTCAAAGCGATCGTGCTTTCGAAACAATACCATGATGCGCAAAAAGACTACCACAAGACGCAAGCATTGCAAGAAAACAAGAAACGGCTGTACTGGCAAACGAGGGAACTAGCTGAGGCAAGCGGAATCGTCGTGCGACGACAGACCCTTTATGGGGAGAAAGAAGCCGCAACCGTTCAAGACTACTTCGAGCGCAGTTACCCCGGAAAGTACCGGCTGATAATCTTCTCAAAAAACCGTGGAACAACACCTGTTTACAACGGTGGAGTGAACGCCGATATTAGCCTATGCGTATACCACGAGGAGGGTCACTTTCACGCGGTAAAGACCCCGCAAAAGCTCTTCGGTTGCCGCTACTACTGCGTTGCGTGCGAAATGCCCTTCGATCGTCCGTCAGACCATACAATCAAATGCTCCATCAAGTGCTCGCAGTGCCTCCGAATGGGCCACGGATTCCCCTGCACGGGCGACGAGAATCTTCATTGCGGTGACTGCAACAAGACCTTCAAGACTCTGGGCTGCTATGAAGAGCATCTCAGGTTAACGTATTAAAAACTAGTAGCACTGAGGGCGCCCAATTTAGGCTCGCCTGCAAAATCTACAAGCAGTGCCCAAAATGCGGAGTCTTTTGGAAGCCGCGCGACGTCGACGACGTCGAGCACGACTGTGGCGCGAAAAAGTGCGGCAAGTGTCATGCAAAGCACAGCGGCGAGTGCTTTATCGTCAAGCCAAAGCTGAACAAGGACCACGTGTACCGGATCGTCGCCTTCGACTTCGAGTGCAAAGTCAACAAGAAGTGTCAAGACGGGAAGACTCCCACGAACCGAACTACCTCGCCGCGCACATCACCTGCACAAAATGCATTGACGCCGGATGTTGGAAGGACGTGAGCAAGAAGGATTGCAAGGTGTGCGGACCTGAGAAACTCAAAGTCTGGCCGGAATGGGCCCACACAGAGCGCATCACCATGGAATTCGTCGAGTGGTTGTTGCGCGACCTTCCCAAAAAGTGAGTACAACTATTGCAAGGTATGTTTGGCAATTATTTCTTTAGGTACGCGACTCTGGCCTACGCACACAATGGGGCTCGGTACGACAATCACTTTGTCCTGCAAGAACTGTACAACCGAGGGCCCGCGTTTCTAAAACTCACCACAACCGGAAACAAGGTCTACGAGGTCCGTCAACAAAAGACGAAGAACACGAATACACTCATCCTTCGCGACTCGCTGCTCTTGTTTGGCCCCGGAATCAAATTGGCCACACTTCCAAAGACCTTCAACCTCACTGTAAAGCCAAAGCCGTTCTTTCCCTACCGGGCCAACCACGAAGGAAACTACGAACCAGGAGATTTCCCGCCAGCAAGCGACTTCTGTCCGGACTCAATGACCAAGGCAGAACGCGGCGAGTTCATGCCGTGGTACGATAAAACACGCGCCGAATACGAGCGCACCGGCCGCAAGTACAATTTGAAGCAAGAACTCTACGATTATTGCGTCAACGATAGTGAGATACTTCTGCCTGCGCTCGTCGAATTCCGCAACCTGTTTAACGGTCTCGCTGGCTTCGACATCTTCTACCAGAGTTGCACCTTCACTGGCGGATGTCTTCGGCTTTTCAAGCAAAAATTCATGAAGGAGAACTCATTGGCGATATTTCCACCTACAGGTTACGGTCTTGCGCAACGCCAGAGCACGAAAGGCATGAAGTACGTCAAGTGGTTTGCACAGGCCCACAATGTTCATGTGCAACATCGCGACAACGGAGGCGAGAAACGATTCGGAGGGTATTTCGTTGACGGCTTCATCAAGGCCGAAGAACGTCACAAACCGGATTTTGTTCTGTGCGGCATGCCCACGTGTCGGTAGGTTTCAAACAACTTTACTCAGGGTTTTTGTGCATTTAGATACTGCAACGAAGCGCCGACGCAGGACGTCGCCCTTGAATTCAACGGGTGCTACTTTCACGGCTGCGACGAGACCGGCTGTCTGCCACAGGACGGCGCAGGCGTGGGTGGGCAGTCGCTCGACGAGCTCTGGCAGCGAACGATGCGCAGGGAAAAAGAGCTACGCGAACAGCACGGGCTCTTCGTCGCCCGGAAACAGGAATGCGCCTTCAACAAGGAATTCAAAAAGAACGTGGACGTGCAGCAGTTCTTCGAGAAAACCCTCGATACCGGCCCGATCAATCTTCGCGACGCCTTCTTCGGCGGGCGCGTGCATCCCACAAAGATGTACTACAAGCCAAAGGATGACGAGGAGATCAAGTACTTCGACGTGTGCAGCCTCTACCCGTACGTGCTCTGCAACCCGTACCCTGTCGGCCATCCAAAAGAAGTGCTCCGAGACGCGCGAATGAACGAGTGGGAATGGGATCACCCCAGCGACTGCAGCTACCGCGGTATCATCAAATGCGTCGTTGTACCGCCGCAAAACCTACTCGTGCCGGTTCTCCCGATGCGCGACGCCGGACGTCTCGTTTTCCCACTTTGTCGACAATGCACCATCGACTCACGACATAAGAATCCGCACGGGGTGAAGCAATGCACACATAGCGACAGACAACGCTCGTTTACGACTACCACAACGCACGTTGAGCTGGACCAGGCGCTCCTCATGGGCTACAAGGTTCGCTGGTCGTTGCACTTTCTTTTAAACAAAGGTGCTTTAGGTGCGAGGGGTAATCGAAGTATGGAACTGGGACCAGTGGGACTCGGAGATCTTCTCCAGCTACATCGAAACTTTCTACAAAGTTAAGCAAGAAGCAAGCGGCTGGGACGGATGTGAAAGCGATGAAGAGAAGGACGAGCGCATACGCCAGATACACAAGAAGACCGGCGTGCGTCTGGAGAAGGAAAAGGTTGAGGACAACCCGGGACTGGCGAAAGTGGCCAAGAACTGCCTGAACTCGTTATGGGGCCGGTTCGCAATGCACACGGATCGCAACCAAGTGGAGGTGGTGTGCAAACCTGAGCGCCTCACGGAGCTATTCTGGGACCCCTCCATAGTCGTGAACTCAATCATCAAGCTCAACGACGATTTGATTCGGGTCTCCTACGGCTACAAGGAGCAGTTTGAGCCTACGGACCCGAACGCTAATCTCGTCATCGCCATCTTTACCACCGCGTACGGGCGCACAGAGCTCTTCAATCACATGCGCGCTGTGGAGGAGACAATGGGCGGTGCGGTTGGTGCGTCGCTTCTCTACAACGATACGGACTCGGTGATCTTCAAGCAAAAGAAGAACAATCCGGCGATCATCCCAGGCTTCTGCCTTGGCGAGATGGAAGACGAACATCCAGAAAGCGTCATCGAAGAATACTCTAGTGGCGGATGTAAGCAGTACTGCTTGCGACTGCGCAGCCAGAAAGACGGCAAACCAACGATCGCGACAGTTCAAAAACTTCGAGGCATCACGCTGAAAGGTCGGGCGCAAGAGCTGCTGTCCTACGAAAAACAGCGCGACATGGTCCTTTCAAAGGGCAAAGACGACGTTCTGCTTGTGCCGACCACGGTCTGGTGTAACGACGAGCGCTCCAACGTTTTCACCAGGGAGATCTTTAAGAGGTACATTGTCTTGTAAAATTTGCGTAAACCCCCGTTCTTAGATATGAACCCTACTTCAAAAAAGGATGGATCGACGACAACACGGAAACGCTAGACATTTGGCCTTACGGCTACAGGCCTGAGCGTGGTGAAGCAATGCTCTTTCCAGCAGTGACTCGACCGTATGTGCGAACCGGGTATACCGATGCAGTGCAAAACGAAAGTCACGCACGCAGATCGCCGCGGTGGTTTAACTTCGACCCTTGTGTGCGCATTACTCATCCCGATTTTGTCTGTTCTAGGCCAAAGTATACGCTGCAGGTTGTTCCTAATAATGGCGAATAAACACTTATGAAAAATTTGTGATGAAAGGCGTGCTAAGAAATGAGAAACATTTGTGGGTGAGTTACCATTCTGAATTTTGTCGGATACAGAACGGTTGCTCCCCGGCCATGTCTCCCATATCCGCAGTGCCATTAGTGGACCGCCTATGCGATTTTTTCGAGTGTGAGCGCTCGGCCCTTCCAGCGTTCATGACGCGCCATCGCGATCTGGCCGCGGAATTTCTGCGACAACTCTACGTGAACAATCGTTTTGCGTGCAGAGACTGCGAGGCAGATATCAAGTACGCGGGCCTTGACTTTGGCGAGTGCGCCGGTCTACGCAAATCGCTCCGGCTCAAGTGGAAGGATATCGCAGCGTCTCCCGTGCCAACCATCCTCAGTTCGCTCGGACCCGAGCGCGGACACGTACATTTTCTTCTCGAAAACATAGTTCTTATACCGCGTAAGCTGGACGTTTTCTATAATTCGAACTGGAATTAGTTTTAACTTCAATTTTAATAAACGTATTTATTGCTCAAGGTAAATGTGCAGCGCTTCAATCGGGTATAAAACATAGGAGGCACTTGAGACGTTCACATGCGCAATGCACGGCAGGTCCGCGTGGTTGAGGCGGATTTGCAACGTCTGCTCATAGTGCTCTTTGACGGTTTGGCGAACTCCTCGGCGGGCCGGTGCCTTGTCTGCGGAGCGGCCGAAACCATGAAACTCCACCGGCGCACCGTCGTCGCGGTAGAGTTGCGCATTGCGCAGAAACAAAGAGAGTTCCTTGTCGCAGCTTTCCATCAGTCCGCGGAGGCGGGCAACGTCGCAGCGAAAACGCTCCAAAATACACTCCAGCAGCGGGGTTAGCGTCATATGTCTGAGAGAATTAAGAGTTTTATTAGCACGCGTCAAACCACAACACTTCAATGGGAAAATAATCCACATGGCCCCGATTGCCGTACACCATTATACAAGGAAGCTCGGGATGCCGAAGGCGGAGCTTATGCACACAATACACATGTTGTTGAACGGTGATTTTAAGATATCCCCCATACGCGTACTGACGGCCCACACCGAGAAAAGAGATCCCATCCACGCGAATGCAGCGGTTTTCTTTCAGGTGCGTCGTTGTTACGGTTCCCTCCCGCAGCGACGCGGTTACGTACTGCAGGTTCTCCACATCCGTCAGCGCAGCGGACAGTTTCTCTTTTGGGCACTGCAGGAGAACACACAACCGATCAACGAGCGAGCACATGTTCAAAATGGCTACCGACGACCAGACATACCTTTTCTTCACCGCTATTTCGTCAGGATGATGAAAACGAGCTAGCAAACGTAATAATCAACTAAAAGCTTCCACTTTTATCATCATGAAGTCCCTGAGAACGCTGCCCGCTTATTTGTGCTCTGTTCTAAACTGTGAGCTTGCGGATTTGCCGCGTTCCGTGGAACAAGAACGACTGCGTGTGCAGAAGCTGCTTACAACGTTACCCCTCTACACCGGCCATGGCACCCGTCGCTGTCCCATAAAATGCGACGGCATGACGCATGCAGGGCCAAGCACCCTCTACGCCTACGGCGGCCAACTATGCGTGACGATGGAGCAAATGTTCTACACCCAGTACAAGACGAAGTTCCAGCTACCTAGCCTACCATGCCTGGTTTCCGTGCACGAAGACCTGGCCGCTGAACTCTACTATCCAATCGAGCTTGCCATGGTGGACAAATAGACGCTCATTTGTGTGTTTAGTAATCATGGAGAGCGGTTTATCTGTACGCGCGGAGGACCTTTTATTCCGCCACCCTTTTAACATGGTCGTCGGTGGAGCGAGCGGAAGCGGCAAAACCGAATGGATTTGTCGCTTTCTCGAGAGCCACCGTCGTCTGATACACCCAGGCGTTGTACACGTTTTATACTGCTACGGTGTGTACAATAAAAAAGTTCTTGCACTCTCGCGACGCGGCATTGAGACGCACTTTGGCATGCCGACGGAGCGCCACATCAAGGAGCTTCCAAAACCCCTCTTGTTGGTTTTGGATGACCTAATGTTGGACGCTCGCACGGATTTCATGGACCTGCTCTTTACGCGTGGGAGCCATCATTGGGACGTGAGCGTGGTTTTCCTCACGCAAAACCTGTTTGAGAAATCTCTGAAAACGGCACGCAATAACGCCCACTATCTCGTACTGCTCCGGAATCCTTCCGGGCAGCTTCAGATCCGCAACCTCGGCGTGCAGCTCTTTCCACGCCGCTTAAACTTCTTTATGGATGCCTACGCGAGCGCGACGGAGGAGAACTTTGGCTATCTCGTCGTTGACATGCACCCCTCTTCGCCGGATGTGGTCCGACTGCGTACACACATTTTTTCCGGCGAGCCACAGATCCTTTTCATTCCAGCAAAATGAGCACGTTACGAGCGGTTGTGGGTGACTGCGTGCAGCGTAATCGAAATTTCCTCTACGCGCTCGTCTCAACAAGATCGGAGAGAGAGCGAAAGAAGCTGCTCGCCCAAGCCACCGACGACGAGATTGCCGCCATACTTGAAATATGCGTTAATATTATGAGGCAGAGGTTTCCCCTGCGCAGCGCTGAGCGGCAAAAACTCTCACGTCACAAGGACTTTCTCTACAAATTCTACCGAATGCGCAGTCCCGGACGCGTGAGGCGTGCACTGCAGATGGGCAACGGAGGGGTGCTTGGCGCGCTAATCATCCCTGTGCTCTCGACGCTCGTCAGTACACTGCTTGCGTCGCGCGCCTAATTTTTTTCGAACTTGACGAACATTGATAAATTTTGCCCAATTTACGCCAATTTGGACGAATTTTGTCCAATTTTCAGCAATTTTGACGAATTCTGTCCAATTTTCGTCAATTTAGACCCAAATTACACGATATTGTACACTTAGCGCCATTCTGTGATTGTAAACTACGAGCGCGCACGTGCGCGCACTGATTTTCTCTGAATAAACTATTATGGCAAATCGAATGATTGTTGTGCCGGAGGAGGTTTACCGTAACCTCCAAGGTGGTGTGCTTGCCGACCCGGTAGACACGCGCTTAACACAACTGTCCGCGGAACTTGCGCAAATCCTCTCCGACGCCAACGGTATCGACGCGACTCGCGCGGACTCCGCCTATCTTGCATTTGACCAAAAACTCAAAGAGTTGCGTCGTTTCATGAAACAGCGCGCCGACACCGGCACGCCAGCACTCGGCGACGTGCTTGCACAGCTCGTGCAACAACTGAAAAAGCCTGATGTGCGTAGACGGCGTGATGATGACGACGACGACGGCGGTGACGATCAACCACCTCCTGTTGTAAAACAACCGCCACCGCCCGCGCCGTTGCAGCAGCCTCCTCCGTCCGCACCCTTGCAACAACCTCCTCCACCACCGCACGTGCAGCAACCTCCGCCGTCAGGGGGGCGCGCGTCTGTGCGAGAGGCTGCATCGGTGCGCAGTGGGGGTTTCGCGGCAGCGACGGCGCAAGGAGCGACGCGACCAAAACTCGATCCGACGGCGGTTCGCGACGCAATACGCCAGGCGACGCCTGCGCAGCAGGCGGCGCGTGGCGTGAAACGCGAGCGCCTCAACCGGAGCACCGACGACGTCAAAGAGGCGAAGCTCACACGTGTAACTGTGAAACCCGCCGACGACGATGTGGAGATGAAAGCACTGGCTGCAAAGAGCGAACCTGACGACGCGCCGAATGCCCACTTTGTTTTCGAGCAACAACCTTCCACGACCGGAGTGGTTGCGGCGCCAGAGTGGTTCGCACGCCACCAGGAACTCTACCGTATGATCATGCTCAACCCGGAGCGCTATGGAGTGACGCGCAAAGGTCAGATCCTGAACCCACGACCCGGCGGCGTGGCGACGGCGGACCGGCCTCGACCCTTTTACCGAAGTACCGTGGAGGACGCTCTGCAGTTCCTTTTGACGCCGGACGTAGGTGGGGCGGCGCGTCCGCCAGGCACCGATGTGCTTTACGCGAACCTTCTTCAGAACGCGGACGCCGCAGCCCTTCTTGGTCGCGCGCGTACCACCGCGCCCACGACACGAGAGCGCATACAATGGCAGAGAGCGGCGACAGCTCCCTCGCCACAAAGAGGTGTGGCCGCCGGCCGTAACACCACACCCTTCAAGACGCCGCGCTTCCGGCCCGCGCTTTGGCAGCCCCGACAGACGACGGCTCGCCGGCCGGATACGCCGAGCGATCTTTCTGAGCCGGATCTCGTCGGTGAGCTCGCGCCCACAACCAGCGATCGGATTGCGGCCGCGCGGACGCGCATACGCCAGGAGCGCAAAGCGGACCTGCGCCTTTCCGCGAAACAACATACCATTCCAAAAAATTATCGCCGTGAAGAGCGGTCGCGCGATGACTGAAGCGCTCTTAGAAGACGTATACTACAACCTCCAGTCCCCTGCATGTTATTCGGGAGTTGATCGTGTCTACGCGGAGGCCCTCAGACGCGATCCCGAAATATCGCGTGCGGAGGTGGAGGAGTACCTAGACAAACAGAGGACCTTTACCCTTTTCAAGCCGTCCGTGCGGCGTTTCCGACGGCTGCGAACCGTACCCGCCGGCCTAAACACCGACTGGCAAGCGGACTTGGCGGTACTGAATCGCCTAAAGGACGCAAACGATGACAACATGTACATTCTCGTGTGCGTTGACGTGCTTAGCCGAAAAATGTACGCGGAGCCTGCGCGTCGCAAAGACAACACCCAAATGCGTCCCGCGTTTGATGCCATTTTTGAGCGCGCTCACACTCGTCCTTGGAAGCTCTATACCGACAACGGTGGGGAGTTCGTCTCCGCGCAGATGCGCGCGTATTTTCGGAAGAAGGATATCATTCAGCTAACCGCGAGTCCCGTTCGCGCACTTCACGCCACAATGGCCGAACGTGCCATACGCACAATTAAGGAGCGCTTGTACAAGTACTTTAGCGAGAACAACACCGTTCGCTGGCTTGACGCTCTTCAGGACATTGTCGAAGCAATCAACAATAGCGTTTCGCGCCCCACCGGAATGACGCCCAACGAGGTAACCGAGGCAAACGCCGTCCCCCTACATCGTCGACTCTACGGAGCACGTGAGCCGCGAGAACGGCTCCCGAAATTTGCCGTTGGTGACACGGTCCGCGTACAAAAGCGCAAGCTCACCTTCACAAAGGGTCTTGCCACTTTTACGGACAAGATTTTCTGCGTCACCGATGTGCTCGCTCATCGACACCCACCCATCTATAGGCTAAAGGACGGACGCGATCGACCATTGCAAGGACTTTTCTACGAGCGGGAGCTCGTCCGATGTCCGCCAGCCGCGGAGACCACGACACGCATCGCAAAGATTCACCGTACGCGTATTCGCGATGGCCAACTGCAATACTACGTTTCATGGCTTAACCATGAGCGCGACTTTGACCAGTGGATTCCCGCCAACGCACTTGTGCGCGTGGCCGCCGACGCGGTCGACCCGGGCGACCAATAAATCATTTACGCGTACAAACATTGTTCAAGGATGGTCGACTCTTTCTATGTGTATTTAAATTCCAATGCGGATGTGCTCGCCGGTGGTGAAGGACAGGCACATGACACTGAAAAGAACAACACCTCGCGGTTCACCGTACGCTTTCCGAATAAGTTTGAGTTCAACGCCAAGTGGTCGGTTGCGCTAGTGAGCATAATGTACCCGTATTCCTGGCCGAACATGGGCACTAGCGAGTCACAGTACATTGACGTGGTGTGGAAGGACGGCATACGGACGCGGCTTTACATAAAGTCCGCCGCATACCGTACCGTCGAACTGTTGGAACAGGGTATCAAACACAGTTTGCGCAGCGCCAGGGAGGGGCTGTGCCTTGTAACTCGAGGAAAGCGCGCCGCTGGTACAGGTGACGGCGAAAACGTGACCATAAATGAGAAGCGCGCACGCGCTGAAAAGCCAGCTACCGAGGCTGGCCCCGCGAGCGCCGCCGAACATTCGCTACCGCCTGAGGTCGTCGCCAAACTTGACGAAATGCTGCGTGCAGCCGGCGTTCCCACAATGGAGGATATTGAAGCAGAACGCGCCGGCCTTCAACGACGGATTAAAAAACTCAACGAGCAAATTGTTGCGCTCGAGGCGCAGAAGCAGGCGGACGCGGCGTTGCTCACTAGTCGCCTACAACAGATCCAACGGCTGGAGGTGGCCAAAGTCGCCGACGAATTGGAGTTGCGCACGCTACGCGCTTTGAAAACCGAGTACGAGTCCTTCAAAACTACGAAGGAGCGAGAGAGTGGCGAGCGGGCACGAGAAATTGATGCGTTGAAGAGGCAAGTTTCCGAAGCGCAAGCACGCCTCCGGGAGCTCACCGCCACTCACGCCACAGAGCTGGCCACGGAGAGGACTAAGCGAGAAGCAGCAGAGGCCCAGCTGAAAGGGGCGCTCGCCACCATCCAAAACTACGAGGCTCGTGTAGCTCGCGTCGAGCAGAGAATGAGTACTATGAGTGCGACGAAGGACGCCGCCGCTGTGCCCGCGCCCACAGTCACGGTGCCTGATGGTTGCACGCCCGTGCGGGACGCCCGCTTTGAAAAGTTGATGGAGTATCTAAAGGTCGATTATGAGCCGAGCACTCAACGCTTCGTTCTCAAGATCAACACCGCACAGATCGGTGAAGTTCATCTATCGGAAGAGCTGCAGTACATCCTTGGTTTTGACCGGGGTTTCCTCACCGGAACGCGCACGGTCGCGCCCTATATGCCCGATATCTACGGCGGTATTCATGCGCTTTACATTTATTCTCCGCAATTAGTGGAGCCATCCGTGGTAAGCGACTCGACGGCCTCGATTCTGCGTATTGTCAAGGTAAAGGGAAAGCCGGGCGACATGGTCGAAGAGGAATTCCTTTCACCGCAGTATCACAAGCTACTGGAGAGAAACGTCGGGCAAATTAGTATCGAAATACGCACTAGCACCGGTCGGTTGGTTCCCTTTAATTGGGGTGATTGCACCCTGCTACTAAACTTCCGCAAACATACTTTATTTTGATTGATTGAATAAACGTCAACAGCAATGGTTCACGTGATTTTCGACCCTGACGCTGTTGATTGGCATGCATTTTACACACAAACCGGTGGCGGCTATGGCTACTTTGTCGGGAGGCCCTATCAACGCGGCGCCGGTCTGGGTACGGTATTCAGCAGCTTGTTTCGCTTTCTCCTTCCTGTATTCAAAGCTGCGGGCCGAGAGCTGGGTAAGGAGGGTCTCGCCGCGGGCTCTCGGATACTCGGCAACGTCGCGGAAGGAAAGAACCTACGCTCCGCGGTCGTCGACGAAACCGCGACGGGGCTGCGCAACCTCGTTGGCCGCGCGGACCTTAACGAAGGTGTGCGAGGCATAATTGACCAAGCGCAACGCCGTCTACAAGGTGGTCGCGGTCGTCGCCGGGGTGCGATAACGCGCCGCGGCACTCGTCAAAAGCGTGCCATTATCGCTAAACGTCACGCTACCGATCGGTTGCCCCGAGGACTTCTCTCCCTTTAAACATGTCTTCCGTTAAGAAAATCGATGTGCTCTCGGATAATGCAACAAATAGTGCCTTGAATATATTCACCGTACCCGCGACGAACATTAGCGTTCGCCACGCGGAGATGGTCGAGCTGCTACCGCAGAGCGGCGTAGACACGAACACGTCGACGTACGAATTTCGCGTACATAGCGACAACCGCTGGCTGGACCTCTCAAAAACCTACCTCTACCTGCAGCTGCAGGTGTTGAAAAAGAACGGCAACGCCTACGTGCCACTCCACGCAACAAATGATGCGGAAGTGTCGGTGGTGCAGTCTCTCGGGCAGAGTTTCGTTCAACAACTTAAGCTGAGCATTAACGGCACCGAGGTGTACGACTCCACGAAGCTCTATCCCTACGTTTCGTACATTAAGAGTTTGCTGCAGTGCTCTCCCGTAGTCAAGGAGACCTCGTTGGCATTCTCCGGTTATTTCGAGGATACGAAAAAGCAAGACAAAACCAGCAATGGTTGGATGACCCGCCAGGACTTGATAGAGGGCGGAAAATTATGCGAATTCCGCTCCCGCCTCGACTTTGACCTCGCAAATCAGAGCCTCTATTTGCTTAACAACCTGGACGTTGTATTCAAAATCTACCGTAATACCGATAAGTTTCTCGTACACTCGTTGCGCGGTGCCGCCCCGCATGTGGATCCTAACGAATACCACGTGCAGGTGCACAAGATTCGCCTTCACGTAAAAGCTGTGGACGTTCAGAGCTCACTGAACCTGGCAATTATGAAAACACTAGCGAACACGAGCGCGAAATACCCGATGCGTCGCACCGCTGCACAATCCTGGTTTCTGACGCCCGGTCGTCGCGAATACACCCAGAACGTCTTTACAAATATCATTCCACGTACATTTATCTGCGCGATGGTGGCAGGTCGCGCCTATGATGGAGAGTACAACCTGGACGGGTTTAACTTTGAACACTTTAACGTAGAGAACGTGAACGTTATCGCTGGTGGGGTGTCCTTTCCCACTGTGCCATACAACATGAACTGGGTCCAGGAGCATGCAGTATGGGCGCGACCCTACATGGATATGCTAGAGGCATATGCCATTACGCCAAACGTCACCAACGGCATACGGCCGTCTCAGTTCTGGCAAGGATGGTCCATCTTTGTCATTCGCCTAAACCCTTCACTCGAAGATGAAGAGGGTTTCGAGCTGGTACGCAATGGGACGACGACTCTCTCGCTCAAATTCTCTCAAGAGGTTCCCGCCGGTGGCGTGGAAGTAATTTGCATTGGGGAATTCGATCAAATCCTCTCAATCGATCAGAATCGCATCGTGCTTTCGGACGGAACGGTCTAATTGCAGCAATGGACACTAGGCAAATCTACAACTCGCTTCGACGTCATCCCAAATCACGCCATATTTTTCTAGACTGCGTACCCGCCGACCGTATCCCTTCGAGTTGCATGCACCCTTACGCCGTCGTAGTCAACACGGATGTCGCGTCCCGCCCTGGGCAGCACTGGGTGGCCCTCTACGCACCCTCCCCACTTATTGCAGAGTATTTTGACTCTTATGGAAACCCTCCAACTGGTCGCATACTTGACTACCTTCAAACGTTCGAGGTGATCCGTCGAAACACCACAGCCCTGCAGTCCTTATTTTCCAGTGTTTGTGGGCAGTACTGTATCTACTTTATACTGAAAAGGGCTGCTGGCGAGAGTTTTGACTCTATTGTCTCCAGGCTTGCGCGACAATACTCGCCCGACTCTACGGTTAAAGCGTTTTATCGCAGCCTGTATTTATAATGTGGCCGCACATTGCATGGTTGTGCCTTTATTTTCCTCTCGTATTTTCCGATGACGGCCCGGACTATCAAATAGACACAAACGAAACGTGGCTCCCGCTTGCGAAAGATGACGATGACACACGATCGTTCAAATTTCAGCTATTTCTTAACCGGCTTACCGGTGACGCATCGCTTGCGCAACACCTGCCCACTCTCGTTGTCTACGTCATTGAAATAGGGGCGGTGCTTTTCCTCGCATACTGCTTGCGTTACAAAATCGTGTATCGGAATACGGGGCTCGAAGCGGCGCCCGGGTCGCGGTAGCCTCACTGTACGCCTAGCGGTCATCAAAGTCACTCGCTATCCCGAAAATGGCTCCACACTCTAAGCCTCTTACTAAGCCGAAGCCCTCCACCTCCCCGAAGGTGATCGTCAAAAAAACAGCCGCAGAAGGGTGACGACGAATTCCCCGTCATTCCCTGGAAGATGCTGCGCTTCTGGTACGGCATATTCCTGTGCGCGTGCCCTGCCTGCCGTGAGCGCAACTACCACAGCCAGAAGAAGGCGGTGCTGATGGAGGATGGTGGCGTAAGCGTCAACTATCAGTTCTGCAGGCGCTGCGCGGAGGCCAATATACACATGGGAAACGTCTACTACAACACGTGGGGCAGGAAGCCTGAAGAGCATGCGCTGGAGGAGACCATGGAGGGCGACGACGAATAATCCTTTCGGTGAAAGTCAGTTGTATTTGCACTTGAAATTTTTAAATAAAAGCTCGAGAAAGTTTCGTAATGTCAAAGGACGTTAGCTCTTTGCTGGAATGTGGGACGTCGTTCCACAATTTATTTGCTTTCATTTTGCAGTCAAAAGCGGTCGTGTTTTTCTATTTGTCTGAATATTGCCCAGGATGGAGACCCAATGTGCGAACGGTCCCCGAATTTTAAAACCCCTGCTAGAGCTGAAGACGGTTTCCAAACCCGCTGACCTGCAGGACATGCTGAATAATAGGGCTTTCGAAGTCGTCGCGGTGTTCACTGAGACAAAGCCCAAAATTCACGTGGTAATACGGCATAAATATCCTTTCGAACTGGAACTGGCACCCCCGGAAGTGCCGCAAAAGAAGGCCAAGAAGGATCGCGATTCACAAAAGGCACGGGAGGAGTTCAAGGAGTTCATTGGGATTACACTTCCCACTGACGATCCCCCAGATCCCTCGCCTATGGATGCAGCTCAGTCTGAGCCGAAGCCCGAGGTCACGCTAGCAAAGAAACGATAGAGGCGATGAAATGAGTAAAAGAGCCGGGCTTCGCAAGGAAGCCAAATCCCCTTAGTGCGTTACAATGCTCCCTTCGGCTTTCGATAAACAGTCCACCAAAATTATTCCGCCTCTGCTGATTCACTGCCTCATTATTGCCCAATATTGTGAAAGTTGACCACATGGAATGACGCGGCGGCCCTCGCGAAGGGTTTTAATAAACAAAAGCCTAAATGCTTCCGCCCCTCCTGATTCCTACCTCGTTATTGTGAAAGTCCCACCGCACGCGATGACGCGGCGGCCGATGGATGATTGCGTCACAAAACGACGGTTTTTGCGGGGTTAACCTCCTGTTCGCCTATGCCAGGAAAAGTTGAAATTGGAAACGGTTTGCCGAACAGGTCAGACATAAGATGATCATCACCATCCTGACCGCTATTTCGTATCGACAGACAAGTTCCTCTCTTTATAAAAGGTCCCCCGGCTTGTACTGAACAATTTGCGCCGAATACGCAGCTGAACGTAGTCTAGCTGGTGCGCTTAGTGATGTGTTGTGATTTGCTTCATACACTTCAAGCACGCACATGTGAACTTCCAAACGTAAGTAGAATGTATTTAAATGCGCCTGTGACATGTTTTTCCAGTTCCCATGGCTGAAGTAGCATGCATGAATGAGAGCCTAATGTGTTCAAAAGCCATGACTAAATTGAGGAGTCGTGATGGGAGTGATGGGACGGCTTTCCGAAGAAGGGCCTCCTTATGCTTTCAAGATTCGTTTTAATCGCCGAAGTACACCGTTGAAAGTGCTTGTACTTGTGCTTGGACTTTGCTTGGACTTTCAACGGTTCGTTGATTAAATCGCTCAACTACGCTGAAATGAAGCCTTAAGCACCTCGCTGAAATGCGCCAAGGTACGAACAAAACAAATTCGTGAAAGGTCTGGCACGCAGCCATGACCTCACAGCGGAAACCGAACGAGCAATCGGCTTCATTCAAGGGCATTTAGCGCTTCGTTTGTTTTGGAGATGTTTATGCGTGAACACAATCTCACATAAGCTCAACGCGCGCACGAAGTCGACCGGTACAAATCTGATAATCCTCTGACGAACTGTCTAGTTTGCTTACTAGAAGATCCGTGAATTCGTAGCGTGATACGTCGAACGGAAGTGCTTTGCACATCGCTGCGCACGTTGGCAAGAACTAGTATTCGAAGGAGGTTTTGCGTGAATTCGTCACTGCTAAACGCTTAGCAATCATACAAAATGAATGGCTGTCCGAAGGACTATTTATCATTCTTTTCAAATCATTGCTTGGAAATGAGACCTTAAGGGCTTCGCAAAAGCGCTAAGATCATGAATACAATTCGCACGAACGAATCTTAATTGTTCTCGGATTTGAGGATACCTTCTCAAAGTGTAGCGTGGAAAAATCCACGCAATTTTAAAAACCTGACGATGCGCCTAGTTTGCTTACCAGGCAAACTTCGACTACATATCGCCGAAGTGCAGCGCCAGAATTTAGCCCAAAAGCTATCTGAAAAACGCCCGGCTACGACCTACGACGAGCAAAGATCTAGCACTCGAGTACAATTCTAATCGGCTGCACAGACCATTTAAAAGCCCCTACGGCAGCAAAAAGAACATTGAACAGGGTCCGCTGTGCCCGTCGGCATAGTTTAGTATGGCGCGTGGCGCATGGCGCGCTAATCGTCGTGCTAGCCGAGGCGAGAGTTGTGCCAAAGAATTGCCAAAAAGGTAGGCCATGACTTGAGAGTTCTTGAGGCCCGTCGTAGGAAGGAACGGTGAACGGCCCGTCCTGACCCGATGCCGTACCGGGAGGTTCCGTTCTTAGGACGTCACGAACCACGGAACGATCTGTCCCGTTTCACGACCCGCTAACTCTACGCCAGTGACGAAAACGTTCAGCTAACGTGGTTTAGAAAAGACGGACTGAAGTCACTTGCGGGAGCAACCTGTGCGCGAAGCTCAAGTTTATCTTCTGTCTACCATCCGCATGCAGTGTTGCTTTCGTACGCTGAAGACGGACCAGAAGTTGGACGTTTTCGTACACCTGTTGCGACGACGGTCATTCGACTACAGATTGTATGCGAAGTCTTCCTACATTCGTTTTGGATAGTAACATCGTGACGCATAGAGTAAAGAACGTTAGTGACTTAGCAAAATCAGAAATCGTGTCTGAAGTTGTTCCTGATAGGCAGGCAAGACTCAGCAGGAAAAGTTGTGCTTCCCCGACTGCAACCTATGATAACTTTTTTTACCGGCCCTGGCCTGAGCAAAGAGCTTTCCATTCAAGGACCGGCCGGGCTTCAAGGTCCGTGGAATTGCAAAAGCGCGTACCAGCCGGAAAATGCTTTTGGTGCCCATCTGACACTTTTCTATGACACGAATTTATGCCATTTATAGCGAGGTAATACATGAGTGTCGAGTGTTTTCACCTAAAATAGCATGTCGTAGCATGACACCAGAACAACTTCCACTTATTTGGCAGATACTTGTGGCAGATTTCACTAATTTTGAGCGCCTAACCGGCTGGTCCGGACCATGTTTGAAAAATTGCGGCCCGGCAGCGGCCCTGGCTGGCCCGGCGAGCCTAGGGTCTGGTTGCTTCACGCTGCCAAAATCCACTATGATGTTGTCGTGAAGCGGTAAAGGTGAGCGCGGGGTCTGTTCGCTCATGAAGAGGTTGATGGAAAATGCAAATGCGAAGGAATACATAAATTATATGATTGTTGCGGCCAAAGCGACGCCATCAGAACCCAGAAAAGCACCGGCCTTTTCATTTAACCACTGGCAATCCCTAATACGCTAAAGCGCTGGCGTACGTCCGTCCACAAAATTTTCCGATTCGGTCCGTGTTTGGTGTCATTCGATAAGCGTTTAATAGTTACGTAAAACTGGAAAGTTTCAGCCGGAACAGTTGAAAAAATTACGATCACTCGAAGTTTCAACATGTGCTTTCTGCTAATATACGATAGCGAGCGCTATAAACGCATGGCCGTAGCGGATCAGAAGGATATATTTGTCGAATCGGAACCACCAGTGATTTCAACCATGTAGATTTTCAATAGAGCATTCGTTTCAAACGAAGAATCATCTGGGGAGTTGGGGACGGAGAGGTACCGGGTTAGATGCGATAGCGAGCGGTAGGCACGTACACGTATGCACATAACGGATGAGAAAGAAATATTTCGTCAAATCTGACTCATCTGAGGTATTTAAGCATGTGGAATCCGTAAATACCGTATTTCCTCTAATTGCCCCCCCCCCATGGCTGGGCGATTTATTTTTGGCTCCGTGACTGGGACCGGGACTTACCAAATTTTGAAATAAGGACCGACACCACGACAGCCTCGGCCTGAAAGTTGAATTGAGCGATGAGCGGGCGATGACCGGGACCGGTGAACCCTGCATTCCGAGACCGCCCAGACCTGATGGAATAGCGGTCCAGCGGCTAGTTCACGCAACGAACCCGGGAATAGGCGCATGCACTTCGTTGTATGGCGCTTGGAGTGCATAGATCCTGACCGACCCCATCAGAGAAGAATGCGTTCACGGCTGAATAAACGCTCGGGTGTGTCTCTTATGCGTGGCTAAAACAAATTTATCTAGCGTGAGGCTAGGCACAGAAGCGGCTAATGTGCTAGAGTAATATTGTGTGGAACTCCTTTGTTCCCAAGTGCGAAGATCCCGGGATTTCGGCACTTCAAAGCTGTGTACAATTCGTGACCAACGCTAAGGCTTTCTAGGTCAGTACTTAAGCCGCCCCTGCCTCACCAGAACCATTCCAATCGGCTCATCCAGTCGACCAAGATGACCGCTCATCTCGCTCTCCTTGCCCTGGTTGGCATGGGCGTCGTTGCCGCCCAGTTCCCCAACCCGAGCACGACGAAGAAGCTCCCAGCCACGGAGAAGGTGAAGAAGGGAGCGCCATTCGACGGCAAGGGCGTCCGCTACACGGCCGGCTTCGCGGACGGCAGCCAGGACGAGAACCAGGACCCGATGTTCGATCTCGAGGACGGCGCCGTGATCCGGAACGTCGTCCTGGGCGCGCCCGCCGCCGACGGCATCCACTGCTCAAGTGGACCGGAGCTGAATACGACTTCAAGTTAACACGGTCACTCAATGGACGACTCGAGCCCCGTAGGGAAGGAGACAGGAACAGTAATAAAAACAATGAACAAGAATAATTACGGAGAATACGTAGGTCGGAGACAGGTGCAGCATGGAGACGTGGTTGCAGCGGTGATGCTTGGTGGACGAGATGAAGTTGTAGGCCGGTGATGAGCGTCGAAGACTGGGTCGAGTGCATGGCGAAGAGGAGCAGCTGGAGGCGGACGAGCATGGGCGACTGGATCGAGTGTGTGCCGAGGAGGTAGAGCGGGATGCGACGCGGATGATGTCGATGAGCGGCGGATGAGGCTTGTTCGATGAGTGAGTACTGCGAGGAGGTGATGGTAGCTGACTCCGTGATGCGTCGAGAGTGGATCGAGTGAACGCGGTCTTGGTGGTGCGTCGACGACGAGGCTTCCTGAAACAGTCAACACGAGGCAAGCGAGTGCATGATGGCCGCCTGAGAGAAGCCCATGCCAAACCACACTCCCGTTTCTTACTTATGCATCCAACTTGGCCAGAATACGGACCCGTTGTAGTCATTTAGGGAAACCCGAGCGCGATCGCACTCTGGAGGACGGCCAGGATGTAGCCATGTTTCGCTAAGACCAAGCGACTCATCCCCTGCGCATTTTATCAACTTATCGCTCACGATTGGGCCGATTTCTCCCCCTTCCTGCAGCAGAAAGGCGGCGTCCTCGCCGTAGCTGTTCACTAGTTCAGACTGCTGGGACGACGGGAACAAGGAAGATCGAGCGCTCTAGCTCCAACCAGTGGAGGGACCTAATAAGGATTAACGTAAACCGCGGGTACGTCCCATGTTGCAAGTGTATTAAGCTGCTCGGGCGGCGCGGAGTGCGTCTGCGGGTAACATTGTTGGTTACCAGTGAACACCTTGGCAAAGGAGCCAGTCGCTGCAGGAAACAAAGCAATGCAATGCCTTGTCGCCGCATGACGAATGTATCCCTGACCCTTTTTATGATGCGCCTTCAACGATGTTTGCAAGCGGAGAGCGGACGGATGCAACGCGTTAATCGAGAAGCTTGTGGTCTGCGTGGAAGGTTTGATGCGTTTGGAGGCTCTCCGAGGGTTGCCATTCCACCGATATTGTTGTGGACTAGCAGGCGCGTGGTACTTAAGCTGCGCCATTTTCAACTCCATCAACTCCGCGCGGACTTCATTTAGCTGCTGCATTTTTGCTGCGAACTCGGGTTTGTGCGCTTTCGAATGCATTTTCCTTCTGTTCACTTTGTGTATGCGTTGTTTCGCGACCCTGCGAAGTGTTTGTTGCCTGCCTCCCGCATTCGCTGACGGCGGCAGACATCACAGCCAATTTGAGATAGCCGAGCTGATAACCCGACGTTCCCGCACCGAGCGTGCAAAAGGCGGCGGCAGAAAACGCATTTTCCAAAGCTGTCGGCTCCTTGTGCTGGTCTTTCGCAGCGAGTGCACTGAGGCTGACTCACGGCTCGAGACGGGGAAGGCGAGAAAGATTGGTCGTACTGCACGACGCGCTGCTGCTGGGAACGCTCGACTTTCACAATTCCCACTGTGGACGGACGCATCTCGCTGCCGACGCACCTTTGTGTAAGGCGATCGCGGTCGGCTCGCAGCGCACTAAGTTCTTTGATGATGCACGCGCCGCAAACAAACTGGCTGGGGCAATAGTCCGGACAATCTTTGGCGCAAGACACATGCCACAGACCATAGCAACGAACGCATTCGAGTCGGCTTTCCGACTTTTGCATACCACATGTGCAGGAAACTGGGACGGAATGCAGAAGGGCTAGCTGTTCTTGTGAGATAAGTCCTTTTTCAGACTGATCCCAATGCTGCGAATTCTGGCTAACCTGGTCGGAAAAGTTTATTTCCGATTGTGGGCTTTCGTTCTCAGCCTCGTGCGGTTCACAGAAATTGCATGTGAAATCCGCGGGTGCACCTTGCTCAAGTTCTGGCGCATCCATACAATACGCATGAACCCATCCGAGGCAGTGAACGCATTGCACTGCAGAGCCATACACTCTTGCATGTTGCTTTGCTCCAGGTACGCAACACACATATGTACGCTTCCCCTGCGCCTCAATATGCGCTGCCTCTGCATTCGGATGCAATGCTAGGCACAGCCATTCCCATCTAGCTGTTAGCAAGCGCTTTACCCCGGCAAGGTAAGCGTCATCATCCGACTCCATTTCACTATCACTTGGAGTCATTTGCCCGACAGGCACCCAATAGTCGGTGGAAAGCATCTACGGCTTACCAGTTGGTGTAGAAAACCAACGAGCCTGCTACCATGTGATAGGACAGGAATGCTTAGGTCCTTTATTACAAGGTTATGCCCAGTGTCCGCGCTCGTCACTCTGGGCTCAATACAGCAGCAGGGCACAGGGAAGCGTGCTGCGCGAGACGGGACACACTGGACTGACTGAACTGGGCAAAAGAAGGCGAAAGGAGACGGGGGACAGAAGGCGGAGTCCGGCCACATATGACACTAAGCACCAAAGGGTCCCCCCTTTGATTGGGACGACCTGAGGTGGACAATAATTTTTTTTGTTTAAATATATGTTTGTATAGCTTTAGGATAACGCAATACCCCTTAAAAAGTGCTTACAGACAAAGAAAAGTGTTAAAAAGTAGCCCTAGTAACCAATGGGAGCACTTTCTGTTGCGTAAAAATTATACCCCCATGGGGGTATAATTTTGCATTGTCCCCCCCCCCCCCCCGACGGAGTCATTCCCCGCCACAGGCGGAATTTCATCTGAGCAGCCTGCCCCCCCCCTCCATCGCCAGTTGCCAATCCCGCCATGGAGCCCAATGTGATTTCCATCATTCGCGATGGCCTCATTCTCGAAGCCTAAGCTTTGTTAACGGCCATCATTTAATGACTCCGTCCCTGGACAACTGAGTCCTCTTCTCATATTATTCTTTAGACGGCCGTACCGTAAAACGACCGTACCGTACTGCGTACCGTATTCCACGGCACGGACTGCGGTACGGGGGGTCAATTCGAGTGCGGAGTAACGTACGGCACGATTTTTTGGCTAAAACTGCGTTGTTAGGGCAGTACGGTACGGTGTACAATGGCCGTACCGTATTCCGCACCGTATTATACGGTACGGAGTCCGCTACGGGGAAGGACAGTACGGTACGGAGTACGATAAGGGAGTGTCGCGTCTAAGTTAACTCGTGCGCCGCAGTCATTTTGGGGCCTCGGCCCCGGGGCTGGCCCCTATTCTTAGGCAATTTAATCCTCAATGGACGAATTTTGTGTGTGTCTCATCCATTTCTTTAATGTAAATCACCAAATTACATCTACACTTCAAGAAAAACCATGCAAAAAATCTGGCCTGCCCCAGGCTAAGCCAACGAAATTCAAAGCCTCAAAGGCTTCAGGATGCCATTAATTGGCGTCCTATAAAGAGTGAAATCAACCGCTGCATGCATGCTATTTTATGCAACGAACGATTAAGGTCGACATTTGAACTTAATTAGTTCGCAAAAGGTAGATTTGTTTACATAGTTGCCCAACTGTTTGTCGCATCGATGGACACCACGACCGGCACTGGCTTAGCGTTGAAGCCGTAGAAGGCCATGAAATCTCGGCGGATGTGAGCGCTGAAA
>JNEY01000833.1:72858-86807 GCA_020875895.1 Aphelenchus avenae
GGCCGATTTTCGCATTTTGTGCGGTCTTCGATCCAGAAAAAATTTCGGCCTACCTCCTGAAGTTTGGTATCGTTCGATAGCCCTTGAAAAACTATTTAAAAGTTCCAAATTTCGTTTGAATCCGTTGACTTTTAATTATTTATGAATTTTTTAAATCATGCATTTTGGCCGATTTTCGCATATTGTTCAAACCCGGATCCCGGAAAAATTTCGAGCTACCCCCTCAAGCTTGATATCGTTCGATGGCCCTTGAAAAACTATTTAAAAGTTCCAAATTTCGTTTGTATCTGTTGACTTTTAAATTATTTATCAATTTTAAAAGTATTATTTTGTCCGATTTTCGCATGTGTGCGAACTTCGATCCAAACTGAGCTAAACTCTTTAAAGGGCTGATAACGCTGTCACTTAAGGGCGTGCCTTGCGTAATCTGTGCCTCCTTTAGATTGTTAAGTGGCGCCAACACAAAGCGTCCTATTCTCATGCTCTGTTCTCAAAGATTCTTAAAAATTCTCACGCCCTATATTTCTGTTAACGCCAGCCAAACTAAACCGCTGGGAATTTGGTCTATCCAACGCTTGGCCTTTGAAGGATAAAACTCCGAGCATAAGCCTTTGTCTTCCTTGGCCTAAGCCTAAGCGTTCCGGTAGCGGGAAAGAAGGATAATTTCTGTCGGGAAGGGCCTCCGGGTGTTTCCTACATTTAGATTCCGAAATAAAGGTAGTTTTTTTGCATATGGGCTCATTTAGGGGGGGGGGGGTGGCAAGGGGGGCTCCCATGCTATAGCGAGCCCGCCAACAGGTTGCGAATTGTATACCAACACATGCTATACCAACACAGCACCCCTATGGAATCGTTGAAAAGACTATGAAAACATATGTAAATAGTTTCAAGTTTAGCGGTGCACTTTAAAAAAGTTTGCGATGCGCAAAGATTACAGTGTCGGATGGATGTATTATCACTATAGCTGATCAGTTATCTTATTGGCACAGGGAATCTCCGGTAGCGGCGCCGGCTGCGCGAAGCGCAGCCCAGCCGCTAGTCCCACAATAAGAAGAGTCCCTTCCTTCAAAAAATAGTACCCCAGGCGTCAGAGGGGGGTTGAAAATAGTAACTCCGGGGTACTAGTTCAGGAAACACGGTACGTTATTTAGGTAACGTACTCTTAAACTAGCCAACTGCGGTCCGGAGTCTGTTTGGCTTGTGCGGGAAAATGCCCATTTCATGTACTCGTGGAACTGCCTCGTATATTGGCTAATAAAGTTCAGACGCCGAAAATCCATTCGGAATTTGTGCTTTTTGGAAGTAGTTCCGAACTTGACCGTTTACGAAGTTTCGGGTTTGAACCAACCTGACTAGTGTTGACTCGAGCCAAACTGTTTGCAATCGAAACGTATGTCGCCAAGACCTCCGCGCGGTCCGCCTCCGTGCTGCAGTTTGGTTGACTGATGTGCAAGGCCGTGCAAAGCGCCTGTATGGTGACCTACAACTTATCATGTTCTCGATGCCCGAATCGAGCGCCACACCAAGGACAAATAGTACTTTCCCAGAGACACCTTGAGCTTTCTCACAGCGTCTGCGGACTTTGTGTAGCGCGCAACGAACACGTGGAGGCACCTGAAACACAACCAGAGACTGAGTGGTATGGTGTCGTTCTTGTCCGTTTTTAAAAACGAAGAAAAGCGAAGGACATTATTTCTGGGGGGGGGGCTTTCTCTCTGTCGTTTCCTGACGATATTGTCTCTTTCCGGACAGTCTGACGGTCTTTCGGTAAAGATGGGAACAATAAGGGAAAAATTCGAATTTTAGTCAATTTCGTTCAAATCGTAAATTCACCCGGTACTCATCTTGATATTGATACTCACCTGTCCTCCCCATCGATACTAGTGAAGTTATTGTCACGAGCGAACGTCATCATCTCTTCTTGCATGCTAAACGGTGCGCATAATGGCCGACCCGCATTCTGCTTTACGCTTCCTCCATGGATCCATTGCGCCCGGCGCCTTTGTCGCAATTCTCTCCCAAAAATGCTTCCAGGACCTTAAAGCATGAATGGAATCTATCAAGTAGCTGCTGTCCGACTTACTCTTAGGCTGTCATCAACGTTGGACGCTGCACACGTAGCTTGAAGATTGCCGTAGTCGTCTGCCTTTTGCAAATAAGATGAGCTTGCTGAGCTCAGTGAAGAGCTCATAGCGCTGAGAGTTGCTCCAACTATTGGTACAACCTAAATGCAGGCTACATGGCAAAGATGCTTTGCCGTTATTCTTGCCAGGACTCCAGGAAACGAGCGAACAACAGTCTGTTTTTCAGCGAAAATTTTTGTTTTCATCGAAGTCATGAAAGTTAAGAGGCCCAAAATTTCTCAGATCTCCGCCGCTAAGGCAGCTCTTTAATTTGTAAGCGCCTCGCCAGGGTCGGTACTTACAGTGAAGTTTCTTAGTTGTTCTGGGAGTAGCCGGCATGCATGCAGGCCGAACGGTGCCGGTTGATCGTCCGGCTGCGGCGAAGAATCTTTAAAGAAGTTGTGCATTGCTTCGGTTATGCGAAAGTACTTTGATCGCAGCGGGCCATCCGTCCACAAACCCTGTAATGCGAGAACGCTGTTACTTCCAGAAAGACGAACAGCGTATATACGCAAAATCCTGCCTACGTATTTATTCCGTCTGTTAATATGATCTCTCTCCTCCGTAATGGGGAGAGGTCCACACCCAGCCGTCCGATATCCGCGTGGGTTAAGCCCTAGCCGCCAACTTTTGGGGACATCCCCAATTTTTGGGGTAACCGCCCCCCCCCCCACCCCCCTCGAGCGAAATTTCGAGTTTCAAAGCCATTTTTGTAAAGAATTTGTGCGTTTTGCATAGTGGGGGGGGGGGTCACTTAACGGGGAATGGGTCTTCCGCTCACAGGCTGTAGCGAAAACGTTATAGCATGCGGCCCACAGCCGGAAAAATGAGAAATTCAGCTCTAAAGCAAAATTAGCGCTTCTAAAGGTTTGGGATACTGCCATTTTGCTACCACCATTCTCTGCCTCCATGCGCATGCTATCCCAATGTAGTCTGGATGCATTCTACAGATCGGCGTTGGGGCCCCGCGCCCTGTGCTGTGCATTAGTCTCTCCTTTCGCCTTCGTCTTCGTCTGCGTCATGGCTCCCAAAATCTTTTCGTCTTCGCCTTCGTCTTCGTCTTCGTCTCTGTTCTTTCGTCTTCGTCTTCGTCATCTCGGATTTTTTGCTTTCGTCTTCTTCTTCGTCTTCGTCGGACGAAGACGAAGAAGAAGACGAAGACGAATGACGAGACCAATGCACAGCACAGCCCGCGCCGAAGCCGAATCCGCGGCTGACCCACCCGAGCCGCGTTGCTGCGCCGTATTAAAATACGTTACCGAACCCGCGGTGGAATTTAATTTTTTTGCCGAAAAAACAGGCCAAAATGGAGTAATCGGCCAACCACCTACGACATGGAGTCGTTTAGATGTTTTTCCGTAGAGCATTACAAGGATATAGGCCCGCCGCAGGCGACACGAACAAAATTTTAGTCGAAAAATTTTACCATTTTGTGAAAACTTGATCTTGCGGCGCCTATCGGCGGGNATGCTTTGATCCCCTTTGGTACGTTTTTGTCCATGCCGGTTTTGCCTTTTAGCGAGAAGCGTAGTCGAGGCGCTAGTCAACGCTAACGAGACCTTCCTAGCTTAGCCCGCAGACAAAACGATTCAAACAAGATTAGTATGTATTGCTCATTTTCGGGCGTACCTGAGAAAACTTTAGAAGATAGCGTTTGAGCTTGTCGCCAGAGCACATGTTCGACAGACAGTAGCGCTGGACATAATTGCCATGCTTTCAAGTTTATTCTTACGCAAAACGTCTTGCTGGTTACATATGTACTTTCAACCTGAGCAACCGGGATATTAGCCCACGTCCTCGGTCAGGGTCGAGGTCCGCGCCTCAGTTTTCAGATATGACGACCGCGGGCTGGTTACAGGCTAAAAATGGACAAAATGGGTCATATTTTTCAACTAATTTTTGTCAAATAAACCGAAAAGTAGCTCTGGCGACGCCCGCGGCAGGCTATTTTAGGCGAAAATCCAAGATGTCTTTACCAAAGCCGCTATACATGTCAAAAATCGACCTGTAGAAAAGTACCAACGCGGGGCCAAAGACTTTTTCGGTTCGTCGTTGCTTTCCTTTTTGCTGGGCCTCAGTGGAAAGCCCGTTGCACTCGGTTGCGTAGCTAAACTACAACGTCCAGATCAACGTTCTGCATCCCTCAGAGACGCTGTCAATAGCAACGTCTCGGGTGGCCGGCGCCGCGAAGGCACCGAAGCCCGCTGAAGCACGCAGCGATTGTGTAGCCTGCCCGCTTCCGCGCGTGAGAGTAACGTGAATTACGTGTGTGTTGTGCAAACAAAGTTCTCACTCTCCCTCGTCGTTGGTTAGCGACGCGTGGTTGACGACGCTATCGATTCGTGGCGTGTTCTTCCGCTGCGCCGATTTGAAACACCACGCGTGGTTGCTTAATTTTAGAATCGTATTCTTCCTCATATTGAGCAATCCTAATTTGCTTTGGCAGTTGGCGCGTGAAGTTAAAGTTTCCCAAGAGAGAGGAATTGCCCAAAAAGGGCCAAAATTGCTTGAATTTTGGTCAAAAACAGTACAAAAATCGGCTGGCAAAATGGCGCCGTTTTCATCCCCATGCCATGCCGAGTTCTGTTTCGATCTGACCCCTTCCGTGACGATTTCCGTCCGAGAAAACAGCTCGGATCGGCTCGACAACTCGGAAAAGGGTTGCACCTATACGTTATAGGGTGTTAACGGTCCGCTCAAATGGTATGAAAGTTCCGTGCCGTTCTGTTCCTCAAATAGCACGTCCGTCCTTTTCTATTTTGACAGGCTAGTTTCAAAGCAGCGAGTAATGTAAGCACGATTAGTCATGGAAAGCCCGGCTCTAGGCGCCGACCGCCGACTCTTATCGTCGACGTGTCAATTATCGCGCTAAATTTTTGCTGGCAGCACCTTTTGAGATACCCGATTTAGTATGCGAGAACGGAAAGAACGAACTTTTTAAGTCCGTCTCATTCCTTTCCTATTTGAGCAGTTCATCGCGTTCCGTTCCGTTCAAGGGCGTGGTTAGGACCCCTCGGGAGGGGGGAGGAGGCAAAGGGGGCGGGAGGCAATTACCCATTTTTTTCGGCACGAGCCAAATGTTTGGCTTAGGCTTTAGAGGCCCAAGGTCCCTCCTTTGGTAGTTTTCAGAAGTGCCCGCTTGTGGCCTTATTTTTGGTTTTAAACGGCGATTTTGGGGTGCTTAAGCCTACGTACAGCCCGTTGCAGGCGCCGCCAAAGGTTTTTATGGCTACAATGGCGATATTTGGTCGAAAACTTAAGGTCTGAACAGAATTGAAACGTGAATAATGAGAGTTTTAATCTAAAGCAGCTCGCCACAGGCACCGCAACGCGAGTTTAGGGGTCCTATATTAAACTTTCCTTTGAACATTTTAGTTGTCTACTTCCTCCCTTACCCTCGCCCAGCCGAATGCCTAGGGGCCCCTCCCCCCGCCCCATTAGCTACGTCTATGGTTCCGTTCCCATTCCTATCCGTCCCCAGCAAGCGCCATCTAGTGGTCAATCTTCCGAAAATACGCACTATCGTCTGTCCAGTGGACGTGTAGCTTGCACACGTTCACGTCGCGGGCGAAAAGTGAATCGCGCTTGCACCAGCAAAGTGTGACTGACGATCGTCGGTGGGCGCAGAGTAGAAATCGATTGCTCGTTTATCGCCCTCCATTTCCGGTTCACCTATGCGGAATATGACAAACTCCAAGCGCTCCTCGGTTTGCCTTGCTTTCTTTGAATATAGGGGCAAGGTATCGGGAAAAAGAGAACGACAGCAGTACATTCTGTCGAGTCTTTCGAACATTTCGGCACTTGCAATGTCCACGTGGACCCACATACCCACTTGCAATCCCAGCCCTATGGTTCGCAGTAGGGGCCAAGGACTTGTGACGATCTCTCTGCTCGGATTGCATTCCCAAATGCACGCGTATTTACTGGATTGAGCCGCGTGAAGTCGACCGTAAGACGCTCTTAAAATCCCAAGCGTTTCGACTATCCGTTAACGTTGCCTTGCCCCGCTCTACCCAAACAGTTATCGGGCTCGGTCTCAAAAATGTCCTCCAAAACCTCTTCGTTTAGTAATAAATGCCATCGCTAGGGGTAACATTCAACATTACCTGCTGCGATTCGTGGTTCTAGTCAGGGTATAAGCCCAAAAAAATCCGAGTGACGGCCTGAAACGCGGATGTTGCTTAAAAATATTTTTAAAAATTGAAAAAAATAGTTGCGATACGAAGCCGATAAGTAACCTAGTACTTAATTCGCAAAGGCTTTGCGAATCTGGATTTCCTAATATTTCCAAAAAAAAAACAACGTAGCTTTCGCATTTCCAAATATTCCGAAGCATTTAATTTCCAAATCCAAATTTGCGTCAAGCCAAGTGCAGCCGCTAAAGATTTCCAAGCTATTGTATAAGTCGCAACTCGTAGTGGCTACTTGGATGCCAAAATACCCCGGGGAATTCGTGGTTTGCTCGCCATAGAGTGTAGGCAACGTCCTGAGCAGGAGGCCAACGCGCTACGTGGTCGCGGGCGTCGTGCTCATTGCTCCGTAGTCATGTTTGTCATTCGCTCGCTTGTGTATTTGGTTCTTTACGAGCTACCTATATGAATGCTGCGCCTTCGTGGAGTGGTCTGACTGAGAGCATCATAGTTTTAGTCAGGTTCGCGGTACGGCACATGACAAGGTTCTTTTGTGAAAACTATTTTGTTTCTCTTTGCTTCTAAATGTTTGCTTCTAGCGTGTACTGGTACTTGCGAACCTGGCGGCTACTGCGAGTGTCTAGATGTTCCAACACCCAATTCCTTTTTCAAGCACTCTTGTACAAGTACAGCATTTTTTCTCATAAACCCCTTCTTCTAACAGACCCAGGCCCAAAAGGGTATCCGAAAAATTAACCCTCTTCTTCTAACACATCCGCTCCTCCAGCCCAGTTCAACAGAGCTTACGAATGGTAACCCCCTCGTGGGTCGACTAGAAGGAATACGGTAGGCTTTAGGCGGTATGGTTGTCGCCATCCGTGCCATAAACCGTGCGTTTTGACTAGGGATAGGCGGGAATCTGACTGAGAATTCTCTCGTACCGTGATGCACCTCCTGGGACGCAAAAAATGGTACGGGTAAGCGGCGACTTTCGAAGCCATACTGCTCTTACTCATGCCATAAAAAACAACGTTCGGCAGTACGGCATGACACGATCCATAGGGCTGCGACCAAGCCTATCTACTTTAGTCGACCAAAAACATTACATGGTTCGCTTCCCCGTTCTCTTCGTTCCGACGAAAAAGTGTGTCTTTTTTTGTGACGCGAAAACGAAAATCCGAGCATAGTGCCAAATTTCCTGGAGCTTGCCCGCTCGTCGTAGTTAGCCAATGAGGCTGGGATGACCTTTCGTTTTATCTGCCGAACTTCTTTCTGCATTTTCCCCATGAAACATTTGTTTTCAGCAGTGAGACCACTGTTTTCTTTCCGCATTAGGAGTTGTTGTGCCGAAAGTATGGACGACGGAAGGGAAATAGAAGAGTTGTAATGCCGGCGGTACGCAGGGTAATTTGCTGCAGACTTTGTTTTGCCCTATTCCATTCATGCATTCCAAAAGGGAAATGATCTAACGCGCACGTCATCAACCCTCATTTTTACCATAGACACGCTGGAGAACCGTGGCAAAGCTTTCGCTGAGACTGGGCCGAAATTTTATCAAAGCGATGAAGCCATAATTTAAAAAAATTATCTTGCTTTTTTTTGTTTTACGCATGTTTCAGTTTTTTTTGTTTTGTCTTTAGTCACATATTTATTCTGTACACTACTTTTATTTCCAAAAAGGAATTCTGTGTTATTTCATTTTGCATTCGTCTAATAATTCTGAGCACTTTCCTGACGGCCCTCTCCCCCACCCTAGCCGTTTACATACGGGTATCCGAAACATTTTAATGTGTCTTTCCTGGCGAGAACTCACTTCCTGGACAAGTGTTCAACTAGAGAGGAGTTTAGTCCACTTGGGAGCCGTCGTCATCCAGCCGCGACAACAACGGGACCACCGTGTCCACTTCTCTCGCTTGTGTCGGATGTGTGCAGAGGCAGCGTGAATGCAATTCACGTGTCTGTCTGCTCAAAGACAGGACTTGCACCATTTTCCGCGCCTCTTTCTGCTTCAGCCACGAGACTCTAAGCTAGCTCGACTTTTTGGTAGCTGACTAGATGGAACCCATAGAGCATGTTTTTCTCGACAAACGTTTTTTTGCACTCGTTGTACTTTATGCGCATCGTTCTGTTAAGTCATTTCGCGACCTATTTTGTTGAATTTCTGGTCGTCTTTGGCGTCCGTTTTAGCGCCAAACGCTGGTAATTCGCCGATGCGAAAACAAATCGATTTAATATAGGCGTCTGTCAAGCGGTAATCAACCATGTGCAACGGGCCTTCAGGTCAGGCCCGGGCCCGGCCCGCGGGCCTAAGAGTTTACGCACGGCGGGCCTTGACTTCTTCGGCTAGACAGGAAAAATCCCCTTGGGATCCCCCCTTTGGTACTTTCCGTAGGCTAAAACATTGCCCCTTATAATGAGTTCAAAACACAACATTCGAGTATTTTCACCTAAAATAGCTTGCAGCATGCACCGTCAGAGCGACGTTTTGACTAATTTGCCAAAAACGTATTGAAAATTGGGCCAAACTTTGACAGTTTTTGAGCCTTGAACCGGGTCTAAACGGGCCGGGCCTACCCCAGGCCCGGCCCGGCCCGGGGCCCGGCTGGTTTTGAGGAATCGAGGCCCGGGCCGGGCCGGCCCGTCGGGCCTAGGCCCGGTTGCACATTGTTGGCGGTAATCGCGGATATTCCATACCGCGAGCGGTTCTACTCCACCCTGTTTTGTTAAAGCGTGCTTGATGTTTGAGTACGCCGGCGTCCAGTTCATTCGCTTATGACTGTTCAGTTGTTCACGCCACCACTGTTGAATCAGTTAATTTAGGGAGTATTACCTATATTTCGTCGAATCTGAATGCATTCCCTCATCAAGGTGGAAGTAAGTGCATCGAGTAGCGACGAAATGTGCGTCTCGCCGGCGCTTCATCCGAGCATGACCTGTGACGTTTGCGCTGGGCCGGCTTTCACGCGGAACTTCGGAGCTTTCGTGTGTCGAGCATGTGCCGGTAAGCGTCTACTTTTGCTCTTATGTGCCCCATGGGAACTTGGGTATTTAAACGAGCTTCCTCCATTCCGCATTTAGCCTTCTTCCGGCGAGCCGTCCTCGCGAATAGAAACTACAAATGTAAAGCGCTGAGCACTTGCAAAAGGAGTGTGCCTCAGAATTGTACGTTGCTGCTGTTACACTGATAAGCGTTATGATGTGTCATTACTTTCAGTTCGCACGTTTCCGGCGTGCAAAAGCTGCCGGTTCCGCAGATGCATCGACGTCGGAATGAAGATCGAAGGTAAGGAACGGTAGAGGGAAAAGCCGAGCTTAGTGTCAAGCCATGGTTAGCTGGTATCAGTATCTCATGCTCGAATACGGAGTCCGCAAAAATTGGAACGGCACGTTAACCACCAAAAAGTCACGTTCATAGGGATCTGGAACAGGGCTTATATTACGCCTTAGTTTACGCCTTTTTTATGCTTCTTAGTCTTAAGCTGACACAAGGAACAATTGCAAAATGTAAGCAAGCGCCCAAAAATGGTGAAAAATCAACCGCTCGGTTCGTTCCGGATCATCGTCATCCTGTTCTACCCACCAAATAAACCTGGAGTCTCGAGATGCCCTACCTCGCTTGCTGGTCAATCGAATCGCACATCAGCTTTATCTTTAGTTGTGCAATCGTCAATAATCACGGCGGATGTTCCCTCGGATCCTACGCACCGCGCATCGCCTCTTCTGGAACGCGTAGCTGCGTTTCGAAGCTCAATGTTCCTAAGACGGATTAAGCTTTTGTCGGAAAACGCTTCGTATGCGGTAAGCACACATCTGCCTCACTCCCCAAAGCACATTGTATGGCCAATTACGGTCAATAAGGTGTGGTCGTAGGTAACGAAAACCGGTCACATTTTTTGTGCGCTTTTCCGAGGCTTAATATGAAAATAAGGTTTTGTCGAGAACAAATGAAAGACAAATACCTTGACTTCTACTTATAAGATTTCATCAGTACAAGGCTGGATATCGGCACCTCGGGTACCTTCTGGTAGGCCTTGATTAACTTTTCGATAGCTCGAAATTTTCCCGTTTTTTCGGGATTTCCTGAAAACTTTCCGAATCATTTTCCGGGAAAGACGTGCAATCCCATAATTTAGCAAATCCGCTTCAAGCAAGCCACTGCGCAAAGCATCGACCGAGCACATCAGGTCGAGCTGCGCGTGCTGAAAGACTACCTCACTTCAGCGGACGACGTGTGGAACTACCTTCGCGATGACGTCACACTGGTCAGTGTCGCTTTGAGCATTTAAAATTTTTATGTTTTCCTTTAGGACTATCTGTCGGTTCGCTTCTTCGTGATCTGGTACTTCCTCGAAAACGCACTAACGACGTTGCGCAACCAGGGCCAGCACAGGAATGCGATCTTCATGGTGGATGAGACGGTCTACAACACGTCCCCAGAAGCCCTGGAGCAGCATTTGTCTCATTGGCCCGTCTGCAACGTCGCCATGTTGGCAAGGTCAGTCCCATTTAAGGCCGATTCACTATGGCATCGGATATGTTCGTCGGAAGGTCCCCGTTTCGTTCACAGTCAAATGTTCCATGTCAGTGTCTTCTTAGTCCACGGGACAGCCGGTAGAGAATCGAACTTGACAGGACAGTATTTTCTTGGTGATTACCGGGACGTGTTCGGAAATGTACTGTCCGAATTTGGCTAGCATGTTAGTAGCCCTTGTGGGCACAGGTCGCCGACGACTTCTGCTCCCCCGCTTGCAGGCAGTTCTGGGTTGATTCCCGATGTCCTAGAATGCCCTTCTCATTGAAATAATTAAAACCCCTGCTAGGCCTTCTGAAATTGCTCTCTTGCCCTAAATTAAACAGGCACTGTGCCGAAGAAAACGTATACACAAGGTGAAGAACATTACGGGGCAACTCTGGTAGCCCTTGTAGCAGAATCCATTCCGGATAGCGGTTTATACAACATGCTTTGGTGAATATGAAAGCGTTAGATTAAATTTTTTAAGGCAAGGTTCTGAGAAGCTGAACCAAGCTCTTCCGTTTGTCGAATCAATCCAGCGAAAGCGCCTCGACGAAGTTGAGCTCTCGGCTATCACGATGTTGCTGCTAGCCCGCTATGGTATGTTCGGATGCGACGCTAAATGAACATCCCTTCGAAAAACGCAAAGATCAGTTAGTCGCTTTAGAAGCCAACCTATTCCTCGGCGAGGACGAACGACGGAAGTTTACCGACGTCATTATCCGTGATCTGAGCAGTCACTACGACAACAGCTCAAAGGAATTCACGACGGCATTTGACCGCATCACGTCGTTCATCGCCGAGTTTCACGTAAGTCGCTTGTCGCCGTTCTGGTCGAATAGTAATGGTCTCTTTTCAGGAATGCCTTCATTCTTTCTCTGAATGGCTGACAATGCACGACATTCATCTGCCTCAAAAGCTGCCGGCCAATTTTGTGCTGTTGCAGTCCTTTCGGCTTCGGAAGCAAGCCGAACCGAGCCGAGATGACTGACGTCCGAACCATTATGCTTTTGATGCTATGCATGGTCGATAAATGTCATGGTATTCTGCTGCTTACAAGGAGAGCGTTTTGGCTCTGGATTTGATGGATGATATTTACGAACGTACCTACCGTATTTCCTCGAATAATTCCCCCTCGAATAGTCCCCCCTCGAATAACTTCCCCCCCCCCCTGCGTCCTAGGTTTTCAGCTGGGGCTATATGGGCATCCAATCTAAAGCCATATTTGGATAGATAATCGATAAACAAGTATTTTAAAGCACCTAGCGAGCAATAATATGAAAAATAAATTTTTTTAAATATTTAAAAGGAAATAGGAAATAGGTACTTGGTCCCTCCAAGTTCAAAGTGAAATTTTAACCTGAAATTTGAATTTAATGTTGAATTTCACTGAAACTTTAAAAAGATTAGTTTGAATTTTAGAACGACCCATTAAAATTGCTAGGGAGGGTGTAACACAAAAGGGACTTTGCTCAAAAGATCGATTTTTATCACTGTCGTCGGCGTGTATCCAAGCCGGAACCTAGTATACGACTGGCTAGTGCATGCTCTTATCTACGATAATCGCAGGAAAATATTGGACTTTTCCTGTTAACGGGAACAAGGTTTTTTGGGGACAGGGAGCAGGAGTCCCAAAACGCCCCTAGTTAGAGGCACCGCCCCTAAAATGAGGTCCACCGCCTACAGACGGCGAAGCCGCCTAGGAGCGGTTTTTGTTGAAAATGCCATTTTTAGCACAACCGTACAATTTTCCACCTAAAATGTCGTTCGTTGGCATTGCCCGCGGAGGGCTAAAAAGCGCAATGCTCAAAGAAAATTTAATGGAAACCTCGACGGAAACCGAAACTCCACGTACTTCCCGATTATCGGGCGGGGGAAGGGGGGGGGGGGGGAGTTTATCGTCCTTGGGTGATTATATCGCCTTTTCATGGGCAAGGTCAGGAGGTACCCGGTAATATTTTCACTGGTTTTACTGAATTTCGTGAAGTGCTCCAGTCAACTTTAGGCGAAAAGTGGGCAAATTTGGTCGAAGTATGTTCAAAACAGAGTTAAAAAAAGGCCGCCGCAGGCGACGCTAACGAATTTTTAGGTTAAAATTTGAGAAATATAGTCAAATTTTGCTCTGGGCGGCGCCTAGCGGCGAGGCCCATTTTACCTAGTGCTGATTATGTAATCATGGGGTCGACCCCACCCACCCACCCAGTAATCAAATTTACCTCTCGATAATTCTCTACTGCAAATAGGTACTAGCTATGAGCTAGCTGTTACCCACAGAACATTGTTTTGTTACTTGTTGTTGAATAAACCATGTTATTCTGGACGTACAGGCGAAATTATGATTTCACTACGGCTACGACATACGGGACTTAAAATGCACTACGGTACATTAAAAAGTCCAGTGCATGCTCAAGATGATCGAAAAGCGGTAACCCAAAAGGATCTTTGTTTGAACAACAAAAGTGACCGTTGTTGTCCGATAGCATGAACATGGATGCAAAGGTGTAGCTAAAGGGAGGGACAAAGGCAAACCAAACTTTAAGTGTCCTCCATTTACACTGAAGGATCCCCTGTTCTTCAGTTCCGCTATCGCAGATGTGCCGTTTTGTCCATACCTCTTTCGGGGGGTCCCAGCCATGAGGCTGTCCAGAAAGCGCTTAATCATTACAGGAAGGGAGGTCGGACCTCTGGTTACATACGTCAAGGGCCTAGTGCAAAAAGTGATGGCAAGCAGGGATGGGTTCTGATCGGATTTTCAATTCAGAATTCAGAATCTCAAAACCAAATTCAGAATTCAGAATTCAGAACCGCCAAAAACGTCAGAATTTTCAGAATTCAGAATCAGAATTTGGTAATTTGCCAAAAAGGGAGCGTCCACATACTATGTAATCATTGCAGGTCGTGGATAGGATCGGGCAAGCTGTTATACTTGATCACAGGCTGGGGCGAGCGTGTAGGTCGAGCTTAACCCTGTGCAGGAGCCCGGAGCTGGGAGATTGTGGCTGTCACCCGGACCACCCCGAGGGCCCGGCGCTAGGGAGCGGGGCCGCGGCCAAGGCCCGGGGCCGAAAAACCGCCGGGGGCTGCGACGGGGCCCTTTATTGGAAGCAAGGCCATTGGCGGCCGGGGACTGGAGCCGGCTCACGGCACCCGAAGCCAGCCGCGGGGCCAATGTGTGTATATGAC
>JNEY01000834.1:0-16953 GCA_020875895.1 Aphelenchus avenae
CGACGTAAGAACTGCATCTCGTGCCAGTGCGGCCATTCAGTTGATGTGAGAGTTTGCCGACTTCAGCCAACGCTCGTAGAACACATTGAAACGTCCCAGCAATGTTGTCCACCTGACCATTGCTTCGTCTCCCTCTGAATAGCGTAAAAGCGTCGACTTAAAATGATTGTTTTGGACGTTCACCGCTAAATCCGCAAGCAAGAGCAATTGATTTCCAAGCATCCCTGCGTGCACCGTTGTCGCCAAACTTCTCGTCAAAGTCGTCCCAGAGCAGTCGACGTTTGCGGACCTCACTCACAAGCAATGAATCGAGCGTTACCTGCGGAATGCTGGCTGCTTCTTGCGGCGTTAGCATCTACTTAGAAATGATGACTCGCATCGCAATCGGCTGCACCGACGCTTTCAAGCCAGCGTGACTTATTGATCCATCAAGCGGGGAAAACAAATAGTTCTGGTTTTTTTTGCGTTCAGTATGGGCACTAGCTTACCACGTGCGCTGTCGTACTTTTGTGACGCTGATGGGATTTCAGGACAATTTTGAAGTTTACGCTCTTAGTGAAATCTTGACCGGCTAATCGAAAGACAACGGACTCTCTGTAGACTTTCACAGCTGTTTTGGTAGCGTTTACTGGCCTATGAAAAGTGAGTGTGCCTGCATTCTCCTTATGTTTTAAATGACATTTAAACGAAATCATTAAATGACGCTCTATGCTCAAACATTTCTACTATGAACGCCCAGAATATTCTGTCTAATTGTGGCTTTGGAGCATGTCAATATTTTAGGAAAAACTGCCATGAAATACGACTGTCCAAACTGCGCTAAGTCTATCGATAGCCACCAGAAACTTCAGGCGCACGCACGGTACTGCGGCGCGGAAAGACGATTCAAGTGTGGCGTCGAATACTGCTCCAGAGCATTCGTTTATGCCTGTGAGTTGGCTCGACATATGCACACGCATACTGGCGACGCGGACAGGCAATTTAAATGTGACGCTGAAAACTGTTCAAAGGCATTCCTGCGAGCATGCGACTTAGACCGTCACATGCGCAAGCATACAGGCGAAAAGCCATACAAATGCGACGTCTGTGGAAAGGCCCTTGGCACTTCAAGTAGCCTGGCGGCTCATAAAAGGATGCATACCGGCGAAATGGCCTTCAAATGTGACGTCTGTCAAAAGTTCTTCCGGCGACAGGCAACCATAATCGTCCACAAGCGACGCCACACTGGGCAGAAGCCGTTCAAATGCGACCTCTGTGACGCGGCCTTTTCTGCAGGAGGGGACCTGCGAAATCATCGTCGCATTCATACCGGCGAAAAACCGTACAGTTGTGCGAATTGTGGACGAGCATTTTCGCTTCAGAAAAATTTGAAAGAGCATCTATTGATTCATGTAAATGCCAGATCTAGCAACACGGAGCCGGGCATCCAGACGGCAGTTTGTAGAACCGAGCAGAAGGTAGGAATTTATTTAGAGTCCTAACATTAATTTCGATTTCCCCATTAAATCTCAGACAAAACGGCTTAAAGTTTGGTCGCTATTGTCACGATGATTTCATGGTAAGGGTAGGGGACATCTGAAAATTAGTGCGAATATCTGAAAGAATAGGGAATACCTAAAAGTGTGTGGGGGAATAAAAATTGATGGTACGGGATAACTTCCTTACCAAGCATGCGTCTACGACCAACAACAAGTGCGAAGTTTGCGGGAAGCTCTTCGCTGGCAAGGCGAGATTGGAAAGGCATCGACTTGTGCACACTGGCGAGAAGCCGTTCGAATGCTCGACGTGTAAGCGACGCTTTGGCAGCGCGCAAAAGAAGAACCTCCACGTATCGGCTCAGCACAAGGGCGAACGGAATTACGTCTGTAAAATATGCGAGAATCCATTTTCGCGGAACGACGAATTAGTCTCGCACATGCGCCAGCATACTGGCGAAAAGCCGTACAAATGCGATCAGTGTGGGCGATGTTTCGCCATAAAGTCTACTCTTACCGGGCATCAGCGTACGTGCCGTCAATAATCGAACTGAACTCGTAATCGAAGTCTGAAGCCGCACCATTGAAAGGTCATGTCTATCTGTCGTATCGTATCTCGTGAATGCTTCGCAAGAAAGTTTTTCCCAAGGTTTGATCCGTGATGCCACTAAGGCCAAGAACGACCGGTATTGCCTACATATGACCAATTCTTGGTCTAAGTGTAGGCCGGATATGCAGCAGCATACTCAACAGTGAGCAGTTTCTGTGCATTTCCCGGGCAACCAGAGCCAACGATGTAAAAAAAAACACGGCTGGCTGAAACTTCAGCCAACCACGTGGTTGGCTAGCCGATAACGTGGTTGGATAAAATATTAGGTATCGTTTGCAACAGATACGTTGACAGACCTTTGAAACCACTCGAAAACCTGGCCAAAGCTAGTTTATACGCCCCGGAAAACTAGCTTGAAAGCCTTGAAAAATGCCACAGTTTGGGGTAGATTTGCCCGTCCTAAGACGACGGTCAGTCGACACGTGCCAATAGCATTGTTTGGCGTGATTTTCTGGACACCGAATTCGAAATGTCCGGGAATACGGCCGCCAGTAATGAAACACATTCATTTTGCGACAAACAAGGCAGAAATGAGCAATGCCGTAGTTGACAGCGTCGCTTAAGTGACGTCAAAGCGGCACGGGAGAGTGGGAGCATCGATCCTGCGGTAGTGGCCAGCAGCCGTTGCGGAAAAGCGGCTTTCTCTCTCTTGCCGCGGGCTTTCTAGAGGCGACTTTTTGTTGACGAGTTCCATTAAAACGGGCAGTATCCGTTACAGTTTCTCGTTTACTTAAATGTATTGGTCTTCAGAAATCGTTGGCAAGTGCCTTGGAAGACATCCGCCACGTCCTCCTACAGCCGTGCAAAGTTCTATGTAGCCAATGGCCGTTTGTGCTATGCGTTCTCGTCGTAGCGCTGCAGCCAGTTCACCTTGCCGTACTTCTCACACCCGCCAATACGATGACGAATGGAGGACGAAGTTGGCAAATTGGGAGAAAGAGACGTCGGTGTTGCAAGGCAGACCACCAGAATTTGAGTGATCCTACAGGTAAGTCAAAATGAGGAAATTTATTTCTAAACACTTTATGTCCCGGAACCTAAGGTTCAAGAACTCTCGACTAAGGTTCGGAACAGGGCAGGAAATCTCTGCCCTGCCCTGCAACGAATAGAAAATCTTTCCTAACCTGCAAAACAGGGTAGGAACATTTCCCTGCCCTGTTCCCTGTCCTTTACGGAAATCCCGAACCCCACTCTCGACTCCTTACTCGAAAATACCTTGCGTAGAATAGGGCTTTCTGTATTCGGCGTTTTTTAAGCCTAAGCTAGACTTGGACCTAACCGCATACGTCTGATCAGAATAGTGATCGGCGTGATCCCACCCGGATCGAGGGCCAGACGGATAGGACACCCACGCAACGGGACGGAACCGAGCCCGAAACTGGAGTTTTCGACTTCGGCTTCAGGTTCCACCGGAATAACGGTTGGGCCACCGATGAATAATTAGGACAGAGGCGCGTACCCATTTACTGGAGCGGACATTTCCCATTGCCCCGCCTGACCAGGACAGGCGAGTAGGTATGTCCTATCCTCCCCGAATTCAATGGCCCGCGCATGTTTCCATTTCAGCTGCTACGCTCAAATGGTGCCCAACCTCACGGCTAAGGCTACGGCTTCGTGCACAACCCATTCGTACGAAACCCCACCAACTCTCAGCGAGTGCAAGCTGCATGTCAGATCTGACCATCGAGCAGATGCTTACTTCCGGAACCACGTGGAATTGCACTTCCGAGAGAACGCAACGACCGCGTCCGACGATTGCGAAGCCTCAAAAGAGCCCCACCGCGAGTCGTGGATCGGTACCGCGGTCATATCCACCCCTCTCTACCTCAGCCTCCTTTGGCTCCAGTGCAACTGGATGTCCTGGTTGCATCGCTCGATGACGGCCATCACGGACGACGCGGTGCACTACAGGATCGCCAGGAGATTCCGAATCTAGAAGTACGTCACGTGGGCAATCCTGGCTGGATTTAGCTTGCTCCAACTGCTACTACTTGCGTATAATTCGGACTCAATGGAGCTCGTCCTTTGCTTTTGCATTCTTGCTCTTACGTATTACAATCTTGACTTTAATTGTGCTCTTCTTCGCAAAGAGCAAATACGTGTGCTAAATGTTTCTTTTTATGTTGCCAATTTGATGCCGAATGATAAAAGCATCCGTGGTAGTTAAGCAGTCACTTGTCGTTGATTACTTAAATCAGCGGGTAACAAACGTGAACTTGTTGTGGCTGAGTTTGCCTTAGTCTGGCTAAGCGACGCTTTTCTTAGGGAACCGTTGACCGAAGGGACCTTTTCGAGTAACACGCACTTTTGAGTAACACATTTTTAGTAACACAAATTTGAGTAACAACATCATTGAGTAACTACCACCTTGGAGTAACTATGACCTTTGAGTAACTACCACCTTTGTGAGCTTGTTCTCACACCTACCACAGCCTTATAGTCCAAATTTTTGGGCGCCCATCCTACGCGATGGGGGATACGAACACCCCTCCTTCGTGAAATTACTTTTCAGGTTGTTGTGGTTACTACGCGAGAGGTAACCCGTCAATTCAGTAAATGCAAATTCAGTAAATGCAAATTCAGTAAAACAAATTCAGTAAATGCAAATTCAGTAAATGCAAATTCAGTAAAAAATTCAGTAAATGCAACTTCAGTAAATGCAAATTCAGTAATAAATTCAGTACAAATCAGGTAAAAAGCCAATTTATGTGCCAATATGCTCAGACGGATGACCACTTACTCTGAGAGAGGGTACTCTGGAGACGGCGCAGCAATATCTCGGATTCAGGCGTGCGGTCTGCGGCCGCGAGAGCGTTGTACTCCACGACCATGGTCCGAATCTGACAACTCGGAATCTACGAGTCTGCTGGAAACGAAAAGAACAATACGCACACCGCTGGAAGGCGAAACACACTGCAAAACCGGTTTTTACCGCTTTTTACCGAATTTGCATTTACTGAATTTGCGTTTACTGAATATTTTTGCTGAATTTGCATTTACTGAATTTGCATTTACTGAATTTGCATTTACTGAATTGACCTGTAGCCACGCGAGAGAATGCGTGGTTCATTGAAAGCAGCTGTTACTCACCGTAGTGTGCTGTAGTACCTAACGACTAGTGTTCGTTACCCAAACGTAGGTGTTACTCAAACGTGGGTGTTACTCAAAGGTGTTAGTTACTCAAAAGTGGTTGTTACTCAAAGGTGGTAGTTACTCAAAGGTGAGCTACTCAATAAGTGGTAATCGCCGATGACGTTTGTAAAACATGGTCATAAAGCCTCTCTTAAAGAATCATCTGGAATAAAACGCCTTAACCTGTCTCTAAACTCTTCGTCCTATTTTTAGACATGTGGGCCGTAGCCAACAAAAACCGTGAAGACGCTGCCACGAGCATAAAAAGCGTGGTTTTATGCGTGTTGCTAGCAGTGTCAAAATCAGCAGGATATCCTAGAATCGCAGAGACGTACCGACATGCCGGCACAAAAAAAAACCTGAACGTAGCACAGTTCCTGTGAACTTTGACAAATGGCGGTGGCCCTGCAACGCAGTCGATCCGTGGCAAGACGCTTCTGGCGGCCGATACCTACCAGCTCAGCGGTTCCCGCTTTCACCGCTGCTACCCTATAAAAGCTATGCTTTATTCCAGACGACCTGGTGCAGTAAGAGCGCCATTTGTTCAATTTCTTGATGGCTCACCTGGTGAGCCATCAAGAAATTATTATCGAGATTTTTTGGCTAGCAGTACGGTACGGAATACGGCGCCGTACTGGGGGTCCCGCCGTACCGTACTCCGTACTGGCCAGTACGGTACGGTACGGCAACCCGTACTGACCCGTACCCGTACCGTACTCCGTACCGTAGAATACGGTACGAAATACGGTACAGTACGGAATACGGTACGGCCGACTACCTCTAGCTCACCATGCCACAATTTCTTCTTTTGGGACTAAAACTTCAAACGCGCTCAGTTCTCCTGCGCCTACAGAGCCGCCCAGCGTGGCTAACGCGCACACTGGTGCATGCCGTGCGGGCAGACGCGCTCACGCATGCCTGTCAGGCCATCATACCAGCTCTTTCGATTATGCTGATGTGGGTGTCGGATGAAGAGGTATGTCCGACTTAGGACAGTCGGGTTGTCGGAATATCGGATGGAACGCGGGAATGGCTACGAGTGGGTAGTTCCCCTTGTAGGTTTTATGGCTATACGCTGTTTGCTGCCATATAGACAAAGAAGTCAAAGAGTGCTTTGAAAGTGTCGAACCATACGTGCTGTTAGAAAGCAGCATGAATGCGTATTCGCACTACAGAGCGAATGTCGCTTCTGTTGCGCGTGCAGTGACAATATCACTATCAGCAGACACGTCCTCTACGCCCATGCTCTTTATCGCTAGATGCTTCGAAAATGCGTGTTGGGAAAGGAAGCACGAAAACACGGAAATGGTGGACAACATTTTACTGAAGATTTAGAACATGCGCAACGTTTTAAAGAACATGAATTCGCTGAACAAAAGGTAAATGTATTCAACAACGACGAGTCCATGTCAGCAGCTTCCGCGCCTACAAGAAGTACTGGTCCTTTTTCAAGCGTTCGACGATCTCCACGTGATTCTGATCGTAGTTGTCTCCCTCGGTGTCCCTAAGAAAAGACCGAGGTGTATAGTCGTGGCGTACTGCTGCTCAACGAGGCTTAAAGGAGACTTACCTCATAGAAAGGACGTGTTTCCTCGCTCGGCCACACAAGATGTCCGCGTAGTATACAGGCGCCGGTATGGACACTGGCGTCATGCTACGCGCGACGAGGTGGCACTGCATGAACATCGCCACCTAAACGTCACAAGTATTGCGGCGGTGTAATTCGCCGACACATCAGGGCCGTATTTAGCGGGGCAGGGGGGAGGTCGGGAACAGGGTCGGCCTGGGGTAAGGGGGACCCTTTGGTGAGGAAAATTTCTTATAAAGTTGGTAAAATTTAAGCTAAAATAGGTGTAAATAGTTAATAAAGGATACACATGCCATTTTTAGCGTTATTTTAGTGATTGACCAGTTTGACCGCTTTTTGACCCATTTTAGGGTCCACCCCCCCCTGTTCCGGACCTCCCCGCCCCTATCCTGAAATCCTGCATACGGCCCTGCGGCACATATAGAACAAGCTGTTTGGTTTGTTACAAAAGCCTGTGCTTGTTAAAAAGGATCGTACTTAGTATTCCTCGGCAATGAGAGAAATTTTGCGTTGAAACTTTCATTTTTTTTGCTTTCGCTGATGTCGACTAAAGTCGGAAAGAGATCCTATTAACAGGGAAGCACAAGCTCCCTAAGAATAACGTAGGGTTTGGTGGACCAGTGGATCCCACTGCGCGACGAACCTGCCAATCGTCCATGTCGAGAGTGTTCCACGTGTTGTACGCGATGGTGTAGTGCGGAATCCGCGACGTTCCCTAAAGGTAAATTCCAAAGGCCCCCGCGCAGCCACCAACTTACCAGGAGTCCTTTGTGCGAACAGAGGTAGAAATTGGGCGTTTTCGGCGAAGTTATCGTATCGTCAATGACGGTGCCCGGCGGTACGTTTTTGGTCCGGGTTTGATAGTAGGCGCCTTGGAACTGGTTCAGTGCCTCGCTGTAAATTTAAGTTATTGTTAACCTCGGCCAGCGTCTTTTGGGTAACGTGGTCGGAACCGCATGTGGTTCGGTTACTCTTGCGGGGTGAGATCATCGTAGCCGGGATGCGGAGAGATACCGCAAGGAGCACGCGATATCACTAGGAGCATGGGATATCGCTAGACGCATGCGACGCGCGGTGGCTAAGCGCATGGGATACGCGGAGAGCATGCGACACGGTTACGGCCATGCGATATCGCTAGATGCATGCGATGCCGCCAGGAGAATGCGATACAGCAATGAACGTGCGATACGCTAAGAGGATGCGTTACCGCGAGCGACATGTGATATTTAGGAGCATGCGATACCGCTAGAAGCGTGCAATATCGCAAAGAACATGCGACCCTTAGGAGCATGCGGTACCGCTAGGACCATGCTATACGGTTAGACGCACGAGATGTCACTGGTAGCATGCGATAGCGGTAGGGAGCATGCAAACCGCTACGAGCACGCAATGCCAAAATTTCCATCCCGGCCTGAGTAACCTACTCGGTCGCAGGCTTCGCTCGCGTGGGATTCCTCTTCTGCACGACGATGTACGTCAGCGTGGGCGCGTAGTCCCTCGCCAACTGCCGGCACGCATTCCCGATGTGGCTCAGCTCAAACGCCGAGGTAGCGTCAATCTGACTGTCGGAAACGCCGTCTCGAATGACCACGATGTGCTTCGGTGCGTGATTCGTGTGCTGAACAGCAGAGGTAAGTCGTAGGCCCAATCGGGCCAGGCATAAGGGTTGCTAGTCCGGCCCTGATACGCTTGAGGTCCTTGTGGCTTCGGGTACGAACCTTATAAAAAGTCATAATTGCGTCATAGGTCAGGCGAGCGAGGTCGTCCACTTGTTCGACTCTTTGCTGAGCCTGAATCGCAATGTCGCCGGCGAATCTAAAGTGATGCCGTTGGTTTCTAGCCGACACGCAGACGCACCTCGTGGAATCGTCGTTGATGTTCGCGACGACGGCGGCCACCGACTCCTGCGTGGGCTCGTCCTTCGGCGGATGAGTGACGTCGATGCCGACGAAGATTGTCGGATCACGCGGATCCGTGAACTTCTTCCATCTAGGACAAGAGCGTCGTTGCCTTCGACAAGCGATGACACGCAAATTCGGATCCGGATACAATATTTGGTGCGAATTTAGCTTATGCAATAAGTTTTCGGGCTCCTCGCCAAAGCGAGATTTTCCGGAAATTTTAAACTGAATAAAAAGCGAGGTAATGATAGGAGTTAAAGTGAACCCCCAGAATTTGTTTTTAGTGATTTGATTGGAGATTTTGCGGTTCCGATTAGTTTCTCATGATTCAGTAGCTTAATTTCATGAACCGCTTCATACACAGCCTACCTTCCTGCACTGTCATCGATGATCCTGTTGTTGACGCCGCCGAGCTTGCCGTTGACCTTCAGCGCCAGGTTTCCAAGGGTCCCTCTGTGCCCCTGATTGTGCGGAGGAGGTCGACGCTGGTCGCCGGCCATCTTCCGCAGCGTTTGCTCGCGGACAAACTGCGAGATTATGGCGAATCCGTACGGTGCCAGTTCGCAGTGGGCCTTGACGTTGCCTAAAACTGTGACGTACCTAAGCCTGAAGTCACGCGATGCTTTCCCCAAGGCTTAGGCATATAGCCGAATTCCGTTCCGTTTTCCGTTTTTCACGGCATGGGTCAGGGGTCAGAATGGGGCGTCCTCTGTGCCGGCCAACCCGGAACGGAGCTCGGCACGGCTCCGAAATTAACGCCGTCCCGTGCCGTTTTCCAATAAAACGGCACGGGGAACGGTCGTTTTTTCTCCATTCCGTTTTCCATGCCAATAGCCTAAGCCAAGTAGACCAGTCTAAGCGTTGCTCATCTTGGGATTCTTATGTCTAAGGTCCCTAACATCTTCCACGCTCTTCCCTGTGAAAAAAACACGGAGCAGTAAGGCAGTAAATACGTTCTGTGCTGATCGCGCTGCCGTTTCCGCTTCGTAAAACGGCACGGAATTGCACGGCACGACAGTTCGCACGGCGCCTAACCCTTCCATACTATATCGGGTGCTTGTCGGTGATACGACTTACGATAGAGTATCGCATTGTCCTCCGGCATACACACGACGAGCAAAAATGCCACTTTGTCGCGCTTGTAGAGACCTCCGAATTCGGAGAACACCACTCCGCGCACGCGATTCAGAAACGCGACCAGATTTCCGTTGGAGTTGTAAGGAAACGCGCGAGGGTTCTGCTCGTGGAACCTGATGCCCTTCCGGCGACACGTCTCCATAAGGTTCAGGAGCGCTTGACTGAAACGGCTGTGGAGGTTTAGGCCCATAAGAGACCATATTACCGGCATCCGTGCGGTGATATTCCGTCGACGAGAACCATCCCGACAACCACCGGCTTCTCGGCGGCCAGGGGAAGCGGCTGACGCATGGCTTCTCCGCCGAGCTGCTGAAATCAGACGTTGAACGGTAGGAACGCTTGTAAGACCGAGCATCTCCAAGAACACGGTTCCCCCAGCTCAAGAGTCCCCTCTGATTTCGGCTCGGCGCAGGTTGTCTAATACAGGAGGCGACTCTATACGGCTCCATGATGCTTTGTAGGACCACAGATTCCAAGCTTACGGTGCGTGCCCGTACCGGCATCGTACCATACTCCGGACGGTACTGACACACTTCGTACGGTACTCCATACGGTCCCGTAGTCTGTACCCATATCGTACTCTGTACGGGAGTAAGGGCCGTAGTACGTCACTAGTACGGCCGTACTAGTGCTAAATATCGATAAAGAAGGAGCCGTACCGTACTCCGTACTGCCCCACCTACCCGTACCGTGCTCCGTACCTAGTACGGCACTACTTTACGGTACGGCCGTACCATGCGCACGGTTGCCGACCTTTAGTTTACACTTCTTTGACTGGTACTACCACCGTATGCGGGCACAACATTATGGGGAGGGGCTGGGGAAAATTTCTTGATTCATTATCTTCTTAATTATTTGCTATTTCAAAAATTACCTTGGACCCCCTATCCCGGAATTTGGCCGATTTTCAGAGGGGATGGGGCATGTGCCCCCCAGAGGGGATGGGGCATGTGCCCCCCCCCCGATACACGCCTGCATCCTAGAGCCCCCCCCCCCATACGGTACACCGGTCGTGGTCCGGGCCTCTTGTGTCACATGCTTACCGTGAACGTGCAGCGCGGCATCGGGAGCACACGTCCGTCCACGTGCATCATTTGAATCTGCTCGGGGTCGCCGAAATCCACGCCGAAGTTAGTGCATGTGTCGTTCGTCAACAGTTCGGCACTCTCGGTCAGGAAGTGCACAGCGTCGAAGTGATCTTTCGGCGTAACTGTTGTTATCTAGCAAGATTCCATTAAATAATCTGTAGACTGACTCGGTGCCGTACCGTACAGCCGTACTCTCAGTACGGCAGTACGGGCCGTAATTCGGTACGGGTGCCGATCTTTACTTGAACCTCGGCTTCCATAAAAAGTTCATGTTCAAAACGGCCCCTACCTCCAACACTTTCGCAGCGTCCGACGGCTGCAGCCTGCGGACGATTCGCGAGACCTCGTCCGAGATCGTGACCAGCTCCATGGGAATGTAGATGTTCCTTTCCGGCGGCCGCATTCGAAACAGCGGCAGGTTCGGGTACTGCAGTTCGTGGTTGTACCGACGACGGTAATAGTCGAGGATGGTCACGTCGCCGCCCAAAGCCTCGCAGCGAAAGAGAACCTGGTACTGGTCGTTGATCGGCCGGCGGTCGATGCTGTGCAGCTGGTAGTTCTTCTTTGGCCCACAGCGCGAGCGCAACTTGGCGCCTAAAATTTTAACGATGTCGATGAGGCGGAACTTTGTCTCGATTTCTGAATTCGGAAAAATTCTCCAAAGAGGCCGTAAAATAGGCATTTTTTGCCGAAAAAGCGTACAATTTTTGAAAATTTTCCATCTATTTTTTAAGGTGGAGTCAAGCAAAACTATGTATAAAGTGTGTTTAAGCCTATGCGCAATGAGTTCCAGTGCTTACGAGTGAGGTTTTCAGCCGTTGCTTAGGCTGATTAGGACTTATGAGGGCTTTTATTTTATAGAGACGATACTGAATTCTTAGCAACTTTTTTTCCGGTCCCCTTTCGATTACGGTCTAAAGTACCACTATTAGGCAAGTCAGCGTGTAGCTTGCAGGCATGTGGCCGGTCCACCCTGAAGCCCCCGGGGTTGGCTGCATTCGGCAAACTAAAGATCGGCACCCGTACCGTATTACGGCCCGTACTGTCGGTACGTCAGTACGGTACGGGTGGGTCAGTATGGCACGGCGGTACGGTACGGGTGGAGGTCCAGTACGGCAGTACGGTACGGCTTCGATTTTTTGGCATCTTATAACGCCGTACTGGAGCCGTACCGTCGCCTAGTCTATGTGGCACATCGGTTTGCAGAATGGTCCTCGCTCCGGCTTTGTGCCGCGGCACAAGGAGGGGCGGGGTGGGACGGGATCGCCGCAGCACAAGTCCTTCTTGGCTTAGCAGGCAAAGCTGAAGGTATATCGTAACAGGACGACTAACTTCTCTTGAACTGAACAACATACGAACTTCGTTGAAGGTCTACCCTGGCTAAACGCCCGAGTTGTCGGCGCAAATATAGCTCATATATGGGTCGCAGACAACCTTGAAGCTCGGTCTCCATCTGCAGCATTTGGAAATTGTCCAGCGAATAATCTCGCAGATCCCGTTCGTCCTCTTCCGTTAGCGCACCTTCTCCCTTTACGATGAGGTAGACGTCGATCAGACTGTACTCCGCCTTCGCGAAGAGCGAGCCGACCACTAAAACCAGACGGATGGATGTGCTAGGGTTGTTTTGGGGCAGGGCCGGGCCGAACTCGCTGCACGGCCAGCTCGCCCAGTCCGTGTGGACCGTCACAAATTTGGCAGTTTCGGACCAGGCAAAGTTCCCTACAAACTGGCCTAAAAATCAGTTTTTTAAAGAACTTAGGCCCACTTCCAAACGCAACAGATCGTTCGGGAGCAGCGGTCCTAAGGCACTTACGGGCGGAGTTCGCAATCGGAAGACCCTTTGCGTCGCCGACCATCTTGCACTGCAGGCCTCGAAGCAGCACCGTGGCGGGCGTTATGGCGCGGCAGAAGCCGCCTCGGTACGGCAGTTCGTAGATGCGGTTGTTCTCGGCGTACCAGAGCTGCGCTCGCGGCACAAAGGTGCCGTTGTTGTCGAAGGCGGGACGACGAGGCGTTTGCGTCAGGAGCAGCGTAAGGAACTGTTCGGATGCCTGGAACATGAAAGTGCAAGATAATCACTGCAACGTAAACGGCTCCGATTCAACACGAAAAATTCACCGTTTTCGCGGTTCATATCCTGAAAAGTCCGAGGACCCGAGAAAACCCAGTTCTGACATCTGATTATCCAGTAACCATACTCGCCAATGCACATTTAATTGTCGTCGCCAGGAAAGCTTCGAAAGATTTTCGGGTAAATTTGAAGAATTTCGCCTAACGACGATTTATTTAGACATTTTTGGCCCTTCTATGACGAAATTTCGGCTGTTCTTCGGCTTTTTTCACCAACGGTCGAGGTCCCACCAAACCCAAGGAATTCGGCCTCGGACGACGTTCGTTTCGGGCGTCGGTGCTCACCTTTGAGGGTCTTAAGAGCTTGGTGTGCGGCAAGAATTTTCTAGATTCTTTCTGTCCGAGGTGTGCTACGTAGCTACGTCTTAGGATTCACATAAATGTGGTCAAACAACACCCACCTGCGTCAAGGGCGCTCCCACTTCGAGGTCTCCCGTTCGCTGTATGGTGATCTTGACGTGCACCTCCTTGTTCGTCCTGGAGAGCGAGCACCATTCGGTGTACGTAAATGGCGGAAGCTCGAGCGTCTCTAGCAAGCGCAGTGGCTGATTTTGGGCGTTGCGGAGCGGCTCCACCGAGAAGAGCAGACTGTGGTCGTCGTAGACGAGCTGGTTCGGGCTGAGGAAGATCCGCCGGTTGGTGGGGTCCAAGGCGGCACGCCAGAAGTACCGACGGCACAGGCGTCTAAAACGATGGTTGCAGTAATAAATTCCGTTTATTTTGAGGAATGCAGAGTAGGAATTAGAGTTCGGCGCCCGTACCAAGGTACGGGCCAAACCCGTACCCGCATTATACGGCATAGCAACACGGCACGGGGAGTCCACCACGGGTACGGGTACGGCACGCGTGCCAAAAACAAGCCGTGTTTGGCAAAGGCCGTGCCAACCCAAGCCGTGTTTTATGCCGTCTTAGAGGTACGCATTGTTGGGTCCACCACGGGACGGCTACATGTCACGGGAGGGGCACCACGGGTACGGCACAGGGTATCAGCGCCGATCTCTAGTAGGAACGCATCAGTACCGAGGTCAGATAAACGGGTCTCGCATGACCTTGCCAGTGACGGCCTTAAACAGGACGTTGACGGGCGCGGGACAAAAAGCAAACGCGAAACTTGCCCCAAATTTTCCGCATCCTGTTAAACATAAAGCGTAATTTCGACTAGGAGTCGCTCGTGGTGAGCCTATGCGGTAATTCCCTCGTTATTCGCAGGTATTTTCATCAAATCTCGGCTCAAGCCGCCAAATCTCACTCGTACCGTACTGACCACCCCGTACCGTACTGCCGTACCGACAGTACGGCATTGCGGTACGGTACGGGCCGTAATACAGTACGGTACGGCTCCAGTACGACCCGTACTGGTTATATAAATGCCAGGAAATCGAAGCCGTACCGTACTGCCGTACTGGACTTTCGCCGGTACCGTACTGGCGTACCGTACTGACTCACCCGTACTGTACTGCCGTACCGAGAATACGGCAGTACGGTACGGGTGCCGATCTTAAGCTCGATCCCTTAAAGGGTTGCCCTCACACGTCCCCGCTTAGTAGTGCCAGACCGCCTTACCTTATAGAACACGGGATTCCGCGATTTCCATGGCAAATCTCGACGCGATACTGAATCACCGTCCGCTGTGCCACTTGCGTCGGTCGGTAGTAGTTGACGACGAGCTCGAGCCGGCGGCCCAGTTTGCCGTACCATTTGTTCGTCAGTGATTGCTGAAAATTCTATTCACAAAATACCCAAACCCGGGAATCTGTATGGTCACACTACTATCTTACTGAAAAGAATCGTTTTTGGGCTTAAATTATGACTGTACCGCCTACGGTGGGCAGCTTTCCGCAGCACTTAAGCAATCCCAAGCGCATATCACCAGGGAACATTGTCGCCCGCGAATAAACTTGTTCAGAAACGTGCTCCATTTCGAAATTTCGGACAGTTTTTCGGTCCCGAATAAAACATGCGCCTTCCGAACTCATTGTTCCAGTCAAAGCCAAGGTCGTTCCGAGACCCCTGCTAGGTTTATCCTGGAGTTAAACGTACCGGTGGTCTGCTCCGACGGATCCTCTCGTTCCACTCACTTGCCTCGGCATTATCCAGTGCCTGGTCTCCATGTCCGTTACCTAGGAACAGGCGCATATGTCAAGAAAAGTTATGCTAATCTGAGGGACTTACCACGACGGCTGTTCGTTCCGCCGCTAGTAGACGCCATTATTTCGACTTCCGACTGTTTTCGTCGCTTAAGGACACAGAGGTAATACAAGAATAAATAGCGTAAACCAAGATGTATTTAACGAACAATTTTTTGCGCGGTTTTTATTAGGTTGCGCAAAGCAACTCATAAAAAGTCGATGTTTTCTGCCCGCGTGCATCAGGGTCGACTGCCGGCCGCGCTTTGAGAGAGCGCGTTGAAAGGGAGTGCGTTGCGCTAGCCGGCGGTCTGCGACCCGATGAACGGGGATGGGGTCGCGTAAGTCCAACGACCAACTCCAGTTCGTCCGTCGCCGACTGGAAGGCGCGTTTTCGCAAGAGTTGCTTGGTGGAAACGCAGCTTTTCACTGTTTGAATAGAGCGCATTCCCTGTGAATGTCCTGAGCAGGAGTGTTCTCTGAGCAATCTTTGAAGGTGCACTTTCCACTCAGAATTTGAGCTGGAAAATCGTCTGAACTCTGACTTCAGAATTTACAGCTGAGAATAAATTTCTGTAAAGTAGAACGACAGTTCGTTCGACGCACCAAAACATTGAGACGCTCAGCGCAAACTGCAGATCGTGTTTTCACTGTTTCCTAACGTTTTTCTACCACACCACCAAATACACGATTTTGAGGCCTTTTATAAAGCAATCAGATGATTATAACGTAACGCCACTTTTCAGACCGAATCGTTTTCGTATACATGGCGAATACCCCAGACACAAAGAGACTCATCGAGTTAAAATTTTATGTCTGCCTACAAGACGTTGTACTAGAAGCTGAGAAGGACCTCAGCAAGAATAAGCGGGAACATCATGCTTCCCGAATACCAGGCCGAGTAGTTTGGGCACTGTGTCTTCGATTGAACGCCGCCCCCAACGCCGATCGCGGCTTGAGGGTTGGCCTAATGCACGGGGTAGATCAGTTTCTGACACAAAACAATGCATATGTCTCTTGCTAGTTTCAGAAATAAGATCGTGCGACGGATTTTTGAGACACTCCACGGAAGACGCAACGCAACTTATGCCAAAATTCGACAGGATCTGCAAAAATTAGTTTGGCTTAACCGGGAAACTACAGGCTAAAAAGCTTGATCTTTGCGGATTCAATCGTACACGAGACGAGACTAAGACTAGATTCACCCCTCCCCCCCCCCACCCCGAACTCAGACCCAGACCCCTTTCGTATGCGCTCTGCACATTGGCGTCACTCTCATGAGGGAGAAACAATATTCCTCGTTGCTGCGCCTTCGCAAGAAGACATATTAGGCATACATATTGTGACACCCTTGCGGGTTGTCTAACCCGCCTAGTTGCCTAGACTTACGATGAGAGGACCCTAGCCTCTGATTCCGACGTATGCTACCGTAACCCGGGGTACTGTAGACTCTTAAACCGCTTACTGGGCCCGCCTAAGCGATCTAAGGCCGAAAGCACTCCTTAGTGAGTCGTTGAGACTCGGGTATTGATTCAGTATTGATTCGGCCCTCTGCCGTGAAACCGCACTTTATGGGCTCCTAGAGCCTTCCTCTGCCTCTCTAGGGCTTAACCACTCAGTCCTGTCCTTCACTGTGTCCCTACCGTTTAACCAGACCCGCTTGGCTAACTCCTGCAGCCGCTTGGATCTCCCTTTGCAACCCTAAGGCTCAGCAACTGCCCTTCCTGGCAATGCTGCAAGTCCCTAAGGAATTCCGGCCCTTTGGC
>JNEY01000835.1:9794-20533 GCA_020875895.1 Aphelenchus avenae
CTGGCAAACGCAATCCGTTGAAATTCCGGAATTCACACTAGGTAAAATGACCTAAAAATTTTTGTAATGCTAACAAGGGGGAGGGGGGTCAGCGGTTTGTTAACAATTGTTAATGAGGGGGGAGGGGGTCCAAAAAGTGCTTTGTTGGCATTACATAATTTCTGGACAGACCCTAAGCGTGTTAACAAACATTTGATGCAGTGCGGATTTCGGCAAAAAAAAACGGCTTTTGCACCGAATCGAGCCCGGATTTAGTCGCTCAGAAATGGCGACATTAAGAGTGGCTTCATCCTCGGTCCATCCTAGGGAGATAGAGCCCATCCTTGTCAGACACAGATATAACAAACGAGGATCGTTGGAAGAAGCCATCAAGCCGACGCCATCCTGCTCAAGCAACAAGCAACAGAATAGAACTAAGCATCTTCGTATAAACGGCTGTTCCATCGAACGCTACTTTAGCGCATGCTTTATCCGGCCAGAGACACGCCCTTTTGTCTCCCGACTCGAAGCAATCCTCATAGAACGCCGCCCGCCCCTCGTAAGCATCATAAGCCCACTGCTTGCTACGGTAGGCGGAGAAAAAGGGCAACGCGAGAAAGTCATCATGTGCCACGGCGAAATGGAAAGTATGTTTCGCCGGCACAGAACCCTTATGAATTGTGCGCGGAAATTGGCAATTGTCGGCGCTCGAGAACGTTGGATTAAACACATAAACGCACCGGGGCAAGTCGCTTAAGGTCAATCACGCGCGGCCAGCATCATTTTTTCTCTCGTCCTAATTGCTATTCCGGGGCTCATTAAACCGAGAATCGTTGGGTGTTGGAGCTGTGACTGTGACCGTCAACAAAGTTATTAGAACGAGGCTAGGTGTTATTTGCGAGGCACGAACCGGCAAGGTGCTCCAAGTAGACATAGTGGGATGAGCGCCATGGCGCCACACGCACGTACCGTACCCTACCAAGGGACCAACCGCTTGTCTCTTAGACAGTGTACACCTTGGAGTTGCAACTACGGCTCGCATGCGTGTATTTTATGCTGGAAAGGACGCATCGGACAATTTTTGATTCTTGGCTTTTATTTATTTCTGGTTGTCTTCAGCAGAAGCTTTGCCCACAATATTTTTTTTCATTTTAACTCTTTTTCACTTATAATTTTGTCATGCCAAAGCACACCCCACCCGGCTAGAACCGTGAAATAGTAAAAGGACATCAAAAAAAGAAGTGTTCTCTAACTAAGCTTACTCTTCTCCCTTGTTTGACAATTTGAGGCATCGACTAGAACATTACAACTGATGGGATGAGCCAGTCCGAAACATCCACATCGTTGTCTTGCGTTTAAAGAAGCTCGGTCAAGCACCAGAAACGCCAGTTTTTGCCTTCTATAATTGCTCTTCCGAGGCTCATTAATGTGGGACGAGACAAAATGTTTAGGCGGAGTTCACAAGAGTAAATAGTCAACAACGTCCATGGCACGAACACTCACAGTATCCTCTTAATCTCACTCTCTTGCAAGATATTGTTTGGCACGTAGTCGTCGAGAAGTCAATAAGGCGTCGAGCGAAATTAGAACAACGTATGTGAGACAACTTTCGGGCATTTTGCTAGGATGTCGTTCGTCCGAAAAGAATAAAACAGCCCGAAACGGTTAGCAAATCGCCATATCTTTAGCAAAGACTCGTGTGTTTAGCTAGTAAGGACATTCAGAAGCTCATCTTAGTTACGTATTAAAAATGGAATCTGAGGAAGCTCATCCTTGGTTCGATCCACAGCTTCGTAGAAGCCTTTACGTTGGGCTGCACCTGAGCAATGCCCGACCTCAAAATGCCAATTTCGTCGTGCATTTCGTAGGTGAGATTCGAACACGAAAAAGGTCGGAAAACTGAACGTTTACATGCAAGTTACAAGGCATGGCATTTTTAAGTGGTTTTTTTACATTTCATCAAAATTTAGCAATCCGTATATGTGGGCAAATGTTACTGATAAAGGAGAATTAACTACCTAATAAATATGTCCAACCTTGGCAAAACAGTCGATTCGCGTACCTTAAGGAATAAAGTTTTAGGATAGATTCAGACACCCGACGAGCAATTTGGAAAAGTAGATTAGGTACAGCTTGGTCAGCACTAGTGAAGCTTTCCTGGCGGAAAGAGGCATTTGAAAAGTGCTTTTTGGAGCGCCAGTAAATCTTGAACTGCATGGAAAACAAAGAAAAAATGACCCCCTGATTTACCCCCTGAATTTGACCTGATGGCCTCTGAATCCCGGTTTTGGAGATGAGAGGCCTGGGAACGATGCATTCTGTTCCTCGTCCATGTTACGAACGGAAAGCGGAACGGAACGAGTGGTCCGTGACCGGAAACGGGGAAAGGAATGGCGCGGGACACAAACGGGTCGCTTACTCGTATCCCTTTTTTTGCAGTGAAATTAATCAATGTCTACGAAGAACGTACCATTTCACGGCAAGTGTTCCGGAACGGGCCGGGGAAAGGAACGAAGGGCCATGCAACGGAACAAGTAGCGGATCTTAACATTATGGGGGGGGGAGAATTTTATAGGGGGTAACCTTGAAAATTTATAAGGGGAAAACTAAAACTGCCCCTTAGCCTTCGAAAAACAGCCAAAAGCCCTTAAAACAATCCAGCAATAGCTTCTGAGTTAATTACAAAGTATTTGGACGCAGAAAACTTCATAAAATCCTCGGTCGATTTCCCCAAATAGTGGTTTATGAAACACTAGTCAGCACTATACGCGGTCGGCCATCGCCGCGCAAAACACTAGCATTTTGGTATTTATGCGTTTGCTACCGTATTGCTGAGAAGCGTGAGCTCTGCATAGCGCTAAAAAATTTCATAACAAGTCAGTGGGAAGAGACTGGCACCAACTGTCACAGCATCCCAGGTACCAAACCTTAATCCGTCTGGCAAAACATCCACTAGAAGGTGAGCGTCGAGGCAAAAGCGCGCAAAAACACGTCAAGGTCAATGTACGACTTTAAGCAGAGGTGACTAATAAGTAAACCGAGAGAAACGTGCGCTAGGCCATAAATCAAGTGTCAAGTAGAAAAGGACAGTTTATCCGGTCCTTGTAGGAAGCGTACGAAGAGAACCCCTAGCGCTTTAATGAAAACGGTAGTGCCAGCTGGAGTATTTGGGGACCAGAATACCCTAGATCGTGTATATAACGTCTTATCTTTTGAAACTACAGCTGATGCCGTAAGGGAATGTCCAGAAATTATGTTAACAAACACCCCGGCTTGTTAACACTGTGTAGTGTTAACTCTTTAACGGTTGTTAGCAGATGGCTGACTTCCTCACCCCCCGTGTTATGCTAACATGATTTCTGGACGTTCCCTATGCCTACGGCCCCTGGGAATAAATGACACGCAAGGATAGGAATACCGCACTAAAAGCAAACTTGTCTATTTTGCCTTGGTTGGGCACCCAGTGGCGTACCGACGCTTGAGACAGGGGGGCATCCCCTCTAAAATCCGAAGGGTCCGAAAAGTAGCAAAGCCGGACCTTTAAGATTGTAAATTTAAAGATAATGACAATACCAAGGAAAAGTTTTGACGCTCAAAATCTTGGTCAACTCTAAGCCCTCCCCCTAAATTCGGATCCTGTGGGCACCGATCATATACGCCGTGCTATGTGGGCGTGCGATACGTGTTGTCAGCTAACTCGCTCCTACGCTCTTTCTAGCGTGCGGGGATGAGACCGATGTCCGGAAAGAAGACTCGGAAATTCGGTGTCCTTTTCGCTTTTGGAGCCAACGACAGTACGACTACATCGACATTAGCCGCCTAAAATATCTCCTCGTCATATTAAACTTTTTCGCTGAGAAAGTGCTGAAGGCGCCGAAAAGCGTGGGTTAGCTTGACACAAATTCTTTTCTAGGACACTATAATTGTGCCCACTAGGCATTGTGTGTCCTGCACTGCAAGTAGAATGTCTGATAAGCACTAATTAGGAAAGTACTAATGAACTCAGCCTGGTATAAAGCCTGTCTCTGTTTGTTCTCTGTAACAATTAAGCACGTCTCCGCGAATACTTCTCCTAATTTTGTCATTATTTCCCATAACGCTTCGCTTCCTTCGCGTGATTGTCGCGCGAAGCTAATCAGATTAAAAGCTGGACGAATTTTACTTGTCAACGTTTTTGAAGTTGTCAGTTGGTATGCACTGCACGTAGAATGTCTGATAAGTACTAATTAGGAAAGTACTTGCGAACTCACATGTTTTTGGAGCCGTCTTTGTTTGCTCTCCATAAGTCCAAGTCCACAAGTACTTTCCCTAAATTTTGTCCACTGATTTCTTACCTAACGCTTCGCTTCCTATGCTCGATTATCGCATGAAAACGGACCCGTCTAATTGGATTAAAAGCGGGAAATCAACTGATCAAAGCTTGTATTCTTAAGCTTGTCATGCACTTAGGGTGTCTGATAAATGCTAATTGAGAAAGTTCCCATGGACGCAATGGCATTGAGCCTACCTTTGGTTGTTCCCCGTAACAATTAAGCAATGTCCTCAAAAACTTTCCTAGACGTTTGCCGACAGCTTCCTTCCTAAAACGCTTTGCTTTCTATGCTCGACTGTCGCGAAAATGACCTCAAATTATTTGTCAAAAGGTGAAAATTGAATGATCAACGCTTCGAGTTTTCAGTTTGATCAATGCTTTGAATACTTCAATTAATCATACACTATCTAGGCTTTTTGTTTGTCACACAGTGGGCTTAGGAGGGCTGATTAAGTACTAATTAGGAAAGTGCTTATGAACGCACAAAAAGTATAGAGCCTGCCTTTCTGTCCTCTCCGTGACAATTGAGAAATATTTCGCTAGTACTTTCCAAATCGACTGATTCGCTCTTACAATCCTTTTTTCGTAAGAAGTGATGCGTGATAGAGGAATGTCCAGAAAATACATCAGCCTGATATTGCACTTTTTGGACCCCCGCCCCCATCTCATCATTTGTTTGCATTGACCTAAGCCCACCTCCCCCCACTTATCAGCAATAGAAAAAATGCATTACTGGCTGAAAATTACATTTTCAGTTGCGTCTTTGTTTCAATTTTCAGGTTACCCGTTTTCGACCCCTCCCTCTCTAGGCGCGGCCAGCATGATTTCTCACTGTTTATCAAAAACTTCACAGAAAATTGCTGGATTTCGCTTGTTGGCAAATTGGCAAATGTTATGCTGAGGTCAGCATTGGCTTGACCGCGCCCACTCCCCCTTCTCAGCATTTGTCAGTATCGGGCTGCCACCCTCCCTTCATATCAAGCTTATGTATTTAAGGACGCCCCTAGGCGCTTCGAAATTGTACAGCATTTTAAAAGATTAAGCTGGACATATTTGGTCGACCAAAACTCCACATTTTTCCGTAAATGGTCGTGGGAGCTTAAGCGGATTCTAAAAGCTGGAAGTAAGATTTAGCGAGGGGTAAACGTGAATCACTACAATGAGGAGCATTGTAGTGGGAAACTAGCGTACATTTCAGTCCTTAGTGGTCGCTACAAGTGGATACAAACGAGGCGCTGCAACGAAGCCTCGTTCACTGCGGCTGCAATTCAAGTAGTACAATCCCATGTTCGTGCTTCAGGCTTTTGATTCCATAGCGTATGCGAGAAAACGTGCGGCCGTCAAGGCTGAGCCAAGCAGGGACGCCTTGTTACACCTATACCGTAGAGGTGGCGGGCCATGAAAGCGGACGGTCGTTTCGTGATCCGTGTCATCCTCAACAGCACGTCACAACAGACGGGTCGAAACGGACCGTTCTCCGGACGGATCATGGCACGGCTCGAAAGTTGAGCCGTTCCATGCGGCGTACGCACGGAAACGACCGTTTTTGCAGCCGTTTGCTGCCGTGTTGGACGGCACTAAGCCAGCCCCTCACGGGGGGGGGGACGTTGGGGAGTCATGACGGCGCGTAGAATGGCGCGGATCCAGCACAGAACGGCTCGCGGCACAAGTTGGGTACCCTCCGTCGCCGATCAGATCAAGGGGTAGCCCGAAAAACCCCTAATCAAAGTCCGCGTATCCCGGGTTCAGGTCAATCTAGGCACATAGTGCGTTACCGGGAACGGCAGGTAGCAGTGAAGAAGGTGCAGAAACGTAGTACGGTAGGGTACAACGACTAGAACTTGCTCACATGGACTCGTGTTTGTTTCCCCATTCGCCTACAAATAAAACAATCTGCAAGCAAGCGATGTTTGGATGTTTGCCACAAACATCCGTAAACAATCTAATCCTTAATTTACCCATGGTTTCCAAGAAGAATCCATTCAGTAGACGTCCACGTCCACGATCAGAGCCATAACTAGCAAAGGAAATTGCACGAATATTGTCGTAAAATGTCATTCACGCGCTCCGCTAAGAAGGGGATTACAATTTTTCGGAGGAAAGACCACGTTGTCGGGGTCCAGCAAGGGCTTCTCTACGCGAACCAAGGCATTACTACGCAAGCGGAAGTATCGTAGGACTGATTAGATACTGATGAAGAATTCGCGGCCACAGAAGAAGACTACATTAAAGACCAACAGTATCGGCAAGACCGCTTTGAGGAAGGGAAGCATTAGTCGGGACTTCGGTACTGAGGGGCACTCGTAGCCAAATGTTTCTGGGGATCTAAGAAACTACGTTGAAGAATAGGTCTTCTTCGAGAAGTTCGGTTTTAATCAGTCCTGAAAAAACCATTTCGAGGAATGCGGCCTCGAAAGAAGGTTATATTGAAGACCGACAGTATCAGAAAGACCACTTCGCAGAAGAAAAGCCTCAGTTGGGTCGGCACGGAGTGGCAGTTGTAGTAGATGGTTTCTCAGGATCTAAGAAATTACGCTGCATAATTGGGTCTTCTCTGGTCAGTTCGCGATTAATCGTTCCGGAAGGAAGGGATTTCGAAGAAAGTGAACTAGATCTATGTCGGTCAGCGCGGAGCATCGGCACAGGAGGAGTTAAAGCTCTATAACGGTCATCGAGGCTAACCAAACTGCACTGGGCGTAATTACGTCGCGGGTCTGACACCCAGAATTGCGGCATACACCTCAGAAGTGCAGTGGTCGCTTTTGAAGTCAGTCGCTGGCCGGACTTCCGAAACCATGGAATGAACGTTAACGACTAGTCCCGGTGAAGTGAGAGTGGCAAAATTTCGCGCTTTACATTTTGACCAGTCACTGAAGGGCGGGGGGGGGGGTGACTGTATTTGTTCGATTCGAGCCCAATGAACAGAGTTTATCCAAGTTGTTTCCGCAGCATTCTGAGCACATGGGCAACAAAACCGAAGTTCACATTATGCTTGTTACAATTAGGGAAGAAAACGTTCTTTTTTACTTTTTGGAACGAAAGTTTCTTACCTAGATAACAAAGTTTTTCTAGAACCTCCTCGCCCCCGAACCCCACTGTTTCTTGTGAGGGGAAAAGTTTGGGGAGCAACGAAATCCAAAGCCGATTCACAATGGTCACGGCGGGTCCTAATTTTAAGTGAAACTGATCCCCTTAGCTAACGCTCCTTATTTAAGAGGCCATAGCGCTAGAGCTTCCGACGGTCCGTAGCCAAACGTGATCGGGAAAAGTCGATAGGGCCAGAGTAACTGCAGAAATGGCTATAGTTTCGCAAGATTTCCAAAGCCCACTCGAAGAGAACGAGTGAATTCTTTCCGCGGACTACGTCGAGCAAACCCCATAAATACCGCGGCCGGGCCGAATATAACCACTGGTGACAATCGGTGGGATGATCCGCGCGGCACGCACACGAGTCGACGTCAACCGGACGGCATTTGCCGTCGTTGCAGGGATTCTTTGGACTTCCGTCCACCTCACTAGACTTCTATAATAAATCAGTGCGCAACCGGAACTACGGCGAATACCGTACGACTAGTCGAAAAATTATGGAAACACTCCTCCTAAAAGTTTTTACGAGCACCAATTCGCAATGCACTAGAAATGTGTACCATGCTTGGGCTCTTCGTAACTAATCAAAAGGGGAAGGGGCGGGGTCATGGTCAGTACATCATGACCACCGCTGACAGAGAGGGACAGATGTCCAAAAATTGCGTCAAATTTGCCTTGGTACCACCCTGCCCAACTGTCCCGGCGTTCGCACGTAACTAGGTAAGCCGACCCTGAACCCACCCTGTCACCGTAATCGGAACCGAAGCGTAACTGCCGCCCCCTAAACCGGTGCCGTTGGAGCAACCATGAGACAGGCGTACGTCGTAAATTCGAACACTGATTGTGCGGCCTCAGTGGTTCGAAATACATAAAATATTGGAAATACATAAGATATCCGGCATACCCGAGGCGTATGCAGAGATAGGGGTGAGGGTCGTCAGGACAGCGTTCCGGAGGGACTGGGATCCCTACGTCAAACGCCATTGATTCGGGCCTAGCCGGAGTCATGAATGCTCGGAACGTTTTGATCAAGTGGACGCGGGCGTTGCTAGCCCCACGTTTAAAGTGAGGAGCTCTGCAAAGTCACTTTAGTCCTAGCGCTAACACTTCGGCATGCATTTAATTAATTGACTTTGCAAAAATGTAGTCGCATTATTTTTATTTTCGCTTGCGCCTACGCCAACGTGCAGTCTATCCTTGCTAATTGGATTTGGTGTGAATTAGCGGCTAGGGCGAATTAATCTTTCTTTTTCGCGGGGACGAGGAAGCTTTAGTGGAAGAGATAATGAGTCGTGCCGTGCCCAGGGCGATGCCGGGCGGTTTTGCCGTAATCGCGGCGCGGCACCACAGTACGGCACCATAAACGGCATGGCAAAATCTCATGGCCTATGATAACGTTGGCCTTGCCTTGCGGCAAACATTTCAGCTATAGTAAACTTCGGAAAACTTCGAAACTTCATTTTTCGATGCAAAAAAAGCACGAATTATGGAATGTTCCGAATTAGAATTCAGGCACATTTCTCTACAGAAGTGCCATCCCAAAAGAGTTTTTTTGGAAGCCATGCGCTCAACAGACGAAAAAGGATGGTCAAGGAGGGCCGGACGCCTTATAGAACATCGTGGAAAATTCTGGTTGTCTCTCGTACGTTCCAGTCGTTTTTTTTTTGCTGGCAATCCCAGTTCGGACAAGTCATGCAGCCATCATAACGTTATTTTTAAACTCATTGTACTTAAGCGGCTCTACTGCTAACACCACCACAACGCGAAGTGCAGTTAAGCCGTAAGCTCTTGGGCTCTTCCTACCGTTCTCGCTTTACCTCACTGTATTTATCCGTCCGTCCGTTCCGACGAAGAGCATAAAGGAACAGATTCCGCCCGTAATTATACGTAGGCTGGCTGTCTTCTTCTTGGTACGTTCCTCGCAAAAAAGGCGGATATTTCCAGTAAAAGTCTTAAATGCACTTTATCCACAGCAAGAGTCTAAGTAATGGCAGATGTGCGTTTTTGTTTGTTGTAAGCGGCTCTGATACGTTACCACTACAGGACAAACTTTGCTTAAGCCCTGGATCTTCCTACCGTTATCGCCCTATCGGGCTTTATCCTTTACGCATCCATTCCAATGAAGAGCATAATGTAACAGATTCCGCAAATGATTATCCGCAAGATAGCCGTCGCATCGAGGTATTTTGTGTTTGCGCGTTTGCACTCCCAAAAAAGCGCTTCCTAGAGCGAATCCCTGATACGCACTTTCATCCTTGCGAAGCGCCAAAGGAACGGAAGGTTCGCGACGGCTACGACCTGGGGTAATCCGCGGTCCGAAACCATCCAGTGATGCATAAACCGGCGCTTATGCATCATCTCAGGAGAAGCTTGCTCGAACGGCAACAAAAAAAACCAAAGCGGTATATCCGGTCAAACGGAGATCAAAGCGTACCATGTTAAGGTTTCGGATGAGCTGCGGCATGATCTTCGGTTCGACCTTAGATAGAGAGAAAAAAACTTCGCTATTTTACACCACTAAAAATACCTGACGCATCCTCTCAAATGAAGAGCATAAAGTAACCGATTTCACAAATGATCATCATACTGTTCTTGGTAAGGGCATGGGATAAAACGGTCCAAAAAACACCGACGATGCAAAAGCCGGCTCTTAGCGACCTCCGTGAATCATCGTTAGGGTCGCTTGCACGTAGAGGCCAAGGTACAGAAACTCTAAGCGGTATATCCGACCAAACAGAGCGTGGCTTATTTTCTTGATTTCATTGATCTCCGGACCGCGATCAGAGAAGAGAAAAAACATTCACTTCGTTCACCACTTTAAGCCTTTTTATGAAGACATCCACACTTTTCAATTCCGAAATGAAACCATGGTTCCCTTTGCGTGAATTCAGGATGGTTTCCACATCATCCAAGTGGTTTTAAGGTTTCGGTGAAGTAAAGGTTAAAACCAGGGGTCTCAAACCCCCCCCCCCCTGGTTCCAGGGGGTACCCCCTGGTTTTGGCTTTTTGCCCCTGGTTTTCGTGAGCAAAACCAGGGGGTAAAAGTCTGTTTTCTTCAACGCAATTTTGGAAAGTCAAATTTTGACTTCAATTTTGACAAATAAGGCCCAAAAATCGCTCCGGCGGCGCCTGCGGCGGGCTACATTATGTCAAAGCATTCTGAAAGTCACTATTTAGACCTAGTAAACGGCCAACTGTTGGGGCCTATTGTCCAGTTGAGCCAACACTTGGCGCAGGTGGCGTCTGCGGCGTACCATTCACGTGTAAAATCACCGTCATAATAATAATAATAATGAAATAATAAAACGTCAAATTTTCAGTCTTATTTTGCCAGATAAGCCTAGAAATCGCTCTGGCGGCG